>JAXIVD010006584.1:0-20000 GCA_036785275.1 Cancer borealis | reverse complement strand
CCATGCAAGGACTCATTTCCAATTCCAATACTTTCCATATAGATTAATCCAAAATTGGGGAATACCTGGTCAAAATTACATCCCATTACTAGTTGAAAGATTGTAAGGCAGATAAGAAAAAGTTCCCATAAGATAGTCTATGAAAGATAGTTCTACCAACCTTGTATTACCCTGATGCTTATAAACACACGCCACACCAGGCCACAAAAAAATTCAATTGTTCAGGAATATTTACTTCATCTTTCGACATAAAAATATATACTTCTTTCTTTCTTACGGAGTGTCTGAGTCATGGAGTCTTTTAGAAATGACACGGATATATTCAGTTGGGTTTTATTACAGTGTACTCAGCACCTATCTTCCTTACATTCTTTCTTTACTGTATGACTTGTAAGGCTCAAGCATACAGCTTATACACAAGAACAGTGAACACAATTTACTTCTGGTAACTTGGTAACTGACTTTTAAACTTGTGCAACCTTAACTTTTGAGAACATTTCACAAGTACTGAAACCACAGCAGAAATGCACTCACTTGAAAGCATAATAGTAGTAATAATAACAATAATACACGATTGCAAATACTGAACATAAATGGGCATAACAAGGATACAAATAAAATAATTCGCTCCATAAATTACAATACAAGAATACACGTAATAATGAGATAACTTAGTAAATAGTAGCGCAGGACGTTAATAAATAAATACATATAATCCATCTGCTGCCTAAAACTACACCCAAACAGTGGTTCTTCAAGGGTAACTTTAACACCCCAAAATTTTCAAAAGGGTGTTGACTTTTATCAGAAACTTCAAACCTTAAAACATTACATTAAGATGCAATTTCCAACCTCAACATATAGTCGTACTCACCTATCTTCAACTTGAACTTACGTAAATCCATTGAAAATCGCACACAGGGAATAGATGTTGATATGATTGCATGTAGAGTGAGGTATTGTGTGGATTCTTATCTTATGTTTATAAAGACAATAGATAGAACAAAATGAGAACCCCCGACAACATAATCAACACCGTCAAGGATTACAAAATCTTTACGAGAGAAACTAAGCCAAAATAATTAAATGTATGTGGTTAGAGTTAATCGATAAATAGACTTAGGAAACTAATATGTGATGTGATTGGGTATGTGCGAGAGACTTACAAAACAAGTCAACAAATAAATGAATCAGAGCTCTGGTTTGTCTGTATAATAAATAGAGAATAAAGTAAATAGAACTAAAACATAACGGTGATAAACGGTAAATAGTGCAAGTGCATGATAAATGAACTGGAAAAGAAAATGCATAAAAAACTTAGGTTATAATAAATAGATTCAACTAATAAACAAAATACTCTACCATGAAAAAGAAAATAATTTCAAATAACCACTAAAATAAAAAATTGTACCAACACATTTTGCAAGGAAGGAGAACTTACATGAATGAAGGTTGTACAAAGCACTCTCCTGGCCTGCCCTAGCACACCTCTCCTAGCCTTACTGCACCTACTGAAAGGGGTTAAGTTAGGTTAGATTAGGTCACCGGCCCAGCCCTCACCCAGCCTACACCACTTAGATAGGAGAGAAAAAATAAGAAAAAGTGCTGTAGGTGTTTAGATAAACAAGCTTAATATATCTCCTGTTTGATTCATTGATCTGTCTGTCTGTTAATTGTCATTGTTAACTATGTAGTGTACTGTAGGCTAAGGATAACAGTTGAATGTTGTTATATTATGAAGATGACTATAATGATTATGATGATGATGAAGAATAAGTATGATGCTAACAACCCATAATGAAGGAGGAGTAATATAAATAATTACCCTTATAGCTACAACTACCCCACCACCACCACTATGAGTAATGTTAAGAGGTTCCTATCCACAGCAGGGCCTTGGGGGATGCCAGTTTTCCCCTGCCGCTTCATCCTCCTTCAAAACATCACTCATCCCCAAACACACACACACACACACACGTGAATACTAACACGCTGAGGAAACAAAGCAAAGCGACACTCGTGGTTTGTGTAAAGTGAACGTGCTCTCACATGGTGCATCAGACTTGGACATTTCTCAAACAATTGCTCTTCATCAAACGACTTAACGGTATTTCATGATCTGTCACTCTTAACTCGTATTCATCCTCAATAAAGTTTAACCATTACTTAACAACATTAACTCTCTCTTTGATCTGTGCAAGAAAACTGATGGAATGATTTAAAGTGCTCAAAATGTGACACATAAAACAATAATAAATAATGTCATAAGTTAATGGTACGGCAGAAACTGGAAGCATTGCCATAACTAACATTGTCTTTGCTGTCTAAGGTTACAGGTCTGAATGCTGTCTGTGCCACCTTGGGTACAAGACTTGTAGTTAATCTCCACTTTCAGTAAATACTTCACAAAGGCATCAACAAGTACCTTCAAGACATCCAGCACCTCCTTAGACACAGGACGGATCTTCAGTACAATGATAGCTTAATAGTGCACTCAGAATAACAACAAAAATATTATGAATGTCTTAAACAGCACCACCAACTCACCCTCCGGCAAGCCATCACAGAATTAACACCAAGGAAGCAAACTTAAGTCTCACATTTTATATTAATCATATGACATAATTATACTTTCTAATTTCAAGAGACCTTCCTTAAATATTTCTTACTCATCACTAGAAGATCATTATAGATATGTCAGATACAATTCATAATCCTTACACACAAACATGCCAGAAACTCACTTGAATTCTTCTCTCAACATAAAAACATAGTCATCTAATTTCCCAGTCTCTACAATGGTTTCTAAATACACCCAAAGTTAGTTATTACCAATCACCTTTATTTCACTTCATATAAGCACATGCAATTGTCTTTTATTCAGAACGTTTCTACACATACACACAATTCATTTTTCAACGTGTTTACCTTCATCTTTGCTAACTCCTCAAGCATCTTAGCAAACCTTGATGGTGTTGTTTCATTCTTTACTCGCCTTCCCTTCCTCTACCGGCTTCTTGGGCGTCTTGCCATAAATAGCATCTAACGTCAGACCTGGAAGAGAAAAACACACTCAGTACCTACACACTACATCCCTCAACACTACATAACATAACAATACATTAATTATTCACCTCATCTTGTAGGCCATGTATAAAACTACACACAACACTTTTATTAAATACTAGATCTATATTTCATTCTGGAAAGACACTGTTTAGGACATAAATAAAGTGTTTCAGAACAGGACATGACTCAGTACGTAGAAAGACTTCCTACCTGAGAACACACACACAGTCCCACTCCACTGCCGGAGCGAGAGTTTGTTACCGAAGAGGATGACCGAGCCCAGAACGGTGAAGAACTTGCGTGTGGTGGTGACGACAGAACAAGGCAGTGGCCCAAAGTCACTCACCATTAGGAAGATGAAGAACTGGAAGGCAGACACAGGTGCATCAGTTGAGGAGGTGCAGACTTCATGAAATTATTAAATCATTCCTCCTTCACATTACAAGAATATTAGTTTATATATTTATTCACCAATAGTAACTGATAAGGATCACCAATGGTTTTCACTATTAAAGAGTTGGGTAAGATAAGAGAAAATACATCCACAAATCTATGGAGGAAACTAAAACATTATTAAATTTCCACACTTTTCCTATAATTCACTTTCTATTGATACAAACATAGACAAGATCCTAAGCAACACTCACCTGGCCTAGTGCACTGCAGACACTGAATATACACATCTTGGTGATCACTTCAGGGAATCGCTGCACAAACCCAATGAAGGAGAATATTTCCCCGGTCACCAGGAGAGCTGCAAACACAAGGCAATCAGAACCTCACACCCACACACCATCATAGTCACAGTGATAACATTGAGGTTAGTAAAGTGATGTAATGGTTGCCACACCTCACTAACTGGCCAGTCTAGGTATATGTTTTGAAGGGCATGTGACAGGTGTTCATTCCTCCTTGGACTGATTACAAAATAAGCACAAAGGGTAATGATGTGAAGGGATGTATCATGCCATCACAATATAACTACATAAACTTTGTAATAGGTCTAGATGTGTGGGGGTTAGTTAGTAAGCGTATTTGAAAAGTAACAATTAGTTCTAACAAAACCTTATGTTCCTTATACACTATGTTACTTAAAAATAACTTTACAACTCTAATACAACCTTAGAAGGACATCCCGGTAATGGTTTCAGTAACCTACCGATGGCCAAGTATCCGATGGAGAAGAGATTCATGTTGAACATCATGTGGCCAGACTTGGTTTTAGACTCAGCAATCATCCGCTCCTGAACGGCACCTGTCAAGCCATCCATGGTGAGGGACAACACCTGAGGAGACGAGACTTGCGTCAAACAGGAGCATCAATTCCATCACAATGAATAATGTTACTCCTGTTGTCTGTGAATTACAAAACAAAAATTCTAACTGAAGGGAAATTATCTTATGTTCAGACATGGTGAAGTAACAAACTGCAAACACAATAACATTACCAGCTCTTAATGTGTCTGGAAAACTGTGTCCCTGCTAACCAAGACTAATGTAATATGTAGTACAATGTGTGTGTGTGTGTGTGTGTGTGTGTGTGTATGTGTGTGTGTGTGTGTACAATGTCTTACCAGCATCACCTCCCCCAGCCCCAGGCCTCCCCCAGCTGATGCAGACTCAGCCTTGGAGTCCTTGTAGATGAACAGTGCCACACCTGAGGATGAAGAGTGTGTCAGTACAGTAGCCGGCACCAACATAGCTTTTAGAACACCTTTCATCAAGCGAATGAGTAATATCTGACCACTGCATCCACTCACTCACCTATGACAATCAGGAATACAAAGATGTACTTCCTCCATGAGTAAGACTTGCGTCCCAGCACCACCCCGAGCACCATCACAGGAATTGGCTTGCAGGACTTACCCACAACCTGTAAACATTGAATATGAACACTCAAAATAATGCATGGCATAACACTATATCTCGGACAGTGTTTTGAAGGAATCTTTTGACTTACAAACAATATTATTTTCCTGTCAGTCACTTTGATTACTTAATATTTTTAATGAATATTGCTTAAAATGGTATCTAAATCCTTAAACTCTATCACCTTGATTATGAATTTCTATTAAAAGTGATGAATGTCATATTAAAAGAATCAAGGTTTTTTTCACTGTGGTGTTGCAGCTGACCTGACCAACCCCTTGAGGTGCTGACCTGTGTAGGGTAGTTGACCCACTGCAGGGCCATGTTGGAGGACACCATGGCCAGCAGGTAAGTGAGGGAGCACGAGGCATAGTACACGGTGCGGGTGGTGTCCTCACCCTGCGCCAAAAAGAACTTCCCCACTGGAGGACAGGATGGGGAGGGGCGGGGCCAGGCGGGGAAGGGGTGAGGAGGTCAAGGTCAGTACTCAAACCAGGTGTTATATAGGTCATCAATTCATTAACATTTAAGTAATAAGGGAATGCAACACTAGTAAATACCAAAATTTTTCAATCAAAATAGTATTACAGATTAGCATTAACATTGATCACTTCATTATGTAAGGATTCGTTATTCTGGTGACATTAACACACATCAAAGCTTACCAATAAACAACAAAGTGAGAATAAATAAGGAATAAAAATAATCTGAAACAAACTTTTAAATGAATCTTCTATTTAGTAGCATTATCCAACTACCACTCACTCCTTCATCTCAGGTATACAAGTGTTATGAATTAATTATTAGGTGCTGGTAGTGACACTTGAAGGAGGAGAGAAACTTCAACAATTTTCAAGGTGTAGCAAGTTAAGTGTTTGAATAACTAAACTATATATACTTTAATTATACCTTGTGGCTATTTTTGTAATGTAAAAAAAACACACATGCGGTTAGTCAAATATAAACACACACACACACACACATAGAAAAAAGAATACTTACTTATTTTAGCATATATCGCATTAACAATACACTGGAAAAATACAAGTGCCAGTGAATATGTAAATTTTTCTTTTTCTTCACCATATCGAGTACGAGTTCTGAAATGAAACAGACAGAATTAGGTCAGAGAAAATCATCCATCTTAGAACAGGGATAAAAGTATGATAAATTTATACTCTGCCAAGTGTGAATAATTAGAACCAAATTAGACATGTACATAGATATATTGTAACTACATGCAACTATGAAAAAGGAAGGTAATACTAATACTAATAATGATAATAATAAATAAAAAATTATACTGATAATAGCTGATAATAATAATAATAATGATAATAATCTAATATATAATTGTCACTCTGTGGGACCCCCTTTGTGTCTTCCATCGGTCTTTTTTTTTCTAGTCCGGGCAATGCCGGGTTTCTGTCATGTTCACGGGCTACGCCTATCTAAATGTTGTCGGATGGAGCTGAAACTTGGAGGGGGTACTCAATGGGACCCTCTTTGTGTCTTCCCGGGCAACGCTGGGTACTCTGCTAGTAATAACAATAATAGTAATAATCTGTCTATCTATATACGAAGTGCTTACAGATATGGCAGCCGTATCCCGTTGTCATCCCCTATTGGTACAGCATGTGCCGGCGTCACCCACCGTGTTCGCATTAAATTTGACATTTTCATCATACGAAGTTTCAAAAATACTTAGAAAGTTATCAACAGAATAATCCACTATTCCTACAGCCTGTGCCTTATTATTTACCTGGTAAAGCATCTTTCAAGTTATGTTAGGTTTGGTTAAGTGCAGTTTGGTTCGGTTATATAAGCTTTCTATATTTTATTACCCAAAAGTTAGGCACGTGCCGTATCTATAGCCGAGCACTATGAGGATACAGCTGCTGTACCTGTAAGCTGTAACTATAAGTGCTTACAGATACGGCAACCATACCCCATTGTCACCCACTATTAATACGGCTGCTGTACCTGTAAGCACTGCCATCTATATAACCAGCTGGAAACTATCTAGACTCCAATGCCATCTTAATTATTGGTCTTTTTTCTTATCAGACTTATACCAACCAAACCAATTTTCCATTACATTTACCTTTAGTATTTATCTTTAGTATTGATAATTAGATAACCGTGAGGCCACACACCAAAGCTCAGTAGATGCTGGTCTTCAATACAAACTGATGAAACAACACATTCTAAGGTTTTTATAACAATATGGACGAGTGAACACCACACTAGGAAAAGTTAGTGTTAATGGAGAAAAAATATCTGACAGCCCTTTAAACCAAAGTCAAAATAAAACTATGTTATTTACGTCTGTATGTTTGAGGTGAGAGGAATGAGTTCACCAATTATTACATGTAGTAGTCTAAAGTGAAGAAAAATATGTATAGTAACACTAGAATATATATATACACCACACGTGCACACACACACACACATAAACAAATACACACATACATACATACAAACACAGCATACACATACGCAGCACACATAAACACAAATAAACTCAAGAATAAACATACATAGCACACGTGCATACATATATAAGCGCTTACATACACAGCACACAAACACATACACACACGTCAACACACCCCCAAACAGCAGGCAGTACCGGTAATGTTATTTCTATCAATCGTCCTTTACTTACATGGACTCCTGAAGAATGCCGTAGTAGAAATAAAGGAAAAATATCCCTCCTGCGTATATGAAGAACTTAAGCCTTTGAAATAGAGTTTGTTCCGTCATATTCAATGTATAACACGAGCGCCCTTGAGCGTCTGCAACTCCCTCTGCCAGCCTCCTTCTGTGACCTTTAAAGTTTAAACCTCTACCACCTCACCATAAACACAACAACCAAACACTCATCTCCCCCCCATTACAGAACAAATGACATGCACATATTAACCACAAAACTATATAGTACTGATTAAGTAGTTATTGGTAAGAAATATCATTGAATGTGAGTGTAGGGAGTGTATTAAATAATATAAAAAAAAGCCGTTTCAAAGGCATATCCCGTCCACTGACAGCTGCTGCAATCGAGATCAAACTCCTTATGAATCCTCTGTATAGGTAACTCAACTAGATCTCAAACCCTTACGTGGGCTAAGACGTGTTTGACTCTCATAAGCTGGCATCTCTATTTCTTATTTCAGGGTATAATGACTATAATAATTACCCCTCCATTCATTATTAACAGCTTTCCAACCAGAATAATAGTCAGCTTAATGGTCAATATATAAGATGAATTAGGTAGTCTCATCACCTCTTTATTTGTTCCCCTCCGGTAATTTTACGAGGGAAAAAGTTGATATGACACGTGGCACTGGCAAGGTGTTACGGTGCCACGCAAATAATAGAACACAGGTTTCATTCCACCAGAATCTGACGTAACTATACTTTATATGTAGGGATGGTTGCCTTATCTAACACCCACGTGGCCTTACACTGTCAGTACTCCGTTGATAGCATGAACTTCACTCAGATAAAGATGAATGGTACTATAACGTTAATCAGGAGAATGAAAATAAGAGTTGAGAGAAGGGGAGAAGGGAAAGATGAAAAGGGTTTAATCCACACGAAGCAATATATTATAGTATATTCAATTGATTCAACAAAAGAGGAATGTTTCGTGAATATTTTAATCAAGTTATTTGTTATCAATTTACTTACCTTTTTTCAGACTTCTAACACTGTCTTATATTTACCTTTTAAAGCCATGTTCTTCACCGAGATCGTAAATATAGAGTGAAGAAACTGGCCTAACGGTAGCTTGCTTATGTTACAACTATCAAGCCTTGAGCTGTTTCACGCCATCGAGACAGGAATAAGAAAAGGAAGGGTGAGGTAAAGGAAGTATTGTTTGGTGTCCTTACCTGACTATATTTTTCTTTATCTTTTGTTTATTGTTTATTTATCATTATTAAGACTATGTGAGAAGGATAGGCAGAGTAGGGAGCGTGTGTGGGTACATGGAGGAAGGAGGAGGGTCCATGGAGGAAGAAAAACCTGGATCTATGAAGGAGAGGAAGCACACAGGTCTTGGGCGCAAGAAGGAAAGGTCATCTAATCTTCTAAAAGAACTGAGTATCTTTAACAAAGCACAATATTGATAACATGCATTCAACTCAACACAACAGTAATATAAAAGGATAAATAAGTGCAAAGAATCCCCTTCGCTATTATATTTTTATAAATTTACAAAACCTACATAAAAAATGCTTCATGTAGAAATGTGTTTTTTTTTTTTTTTTTCTCCCGACTGTGAGACTGGGGTAACTAAAACACTCATTTGTCAATATACAAAATGTACACAGTTAGAGTTATTGTCTCTATACAACACGTCTTTATATATTTTCTATTCTTTCTTTCTTCGTACTCGAACAACTTTTACACTTTACTTTGTATTTTCACGGCGCTTTACTTCATCAGCAAGTGTCCTTGTATTAACTTACGAGTAAAGAAAGGGAAGGAAAGTAGGAACATCGGAAAACAACAGGAAAGATTGAGTGCGAGAGCGGCGAGCGTAAACTTAAGGATAATGATACGAAATCAACAAATATTAGCGGGAGGGGGCGGCGGGCTGGTAGGATGGGGGGACGGGTCCGAGAGGGACAGAGCCGCCGACAGGGAAACGGAGATCGATATTCATTTATTTTCATCCCTCGCCGACACTGTCCACCACAACTGAACACTCACACTCTTCGACCCCCGAACCCTCCTATCCACCGTCTCTCCCCGCTGGCGTCTATTTCACGTGGGCGACCCTACGAGAAACAGACGTGGCTCAGTTCAATCTTGAAGGCTTGGTCAGGTTGTCCCACATCGCGGAGACCCACGTCCATGAAGGGTAACCGTTGGGGCTTGTTAGTGCGGTACTCGATCTTCGTGGTGGCCCAGCTCATTGACTTTGTCTGTGGAAAAGGAAAAAGAGGCGGCAGTGCAGCCGTGTTAACATCAAACGTAACCAGAAGTGAACACAGTATAAAAGCCATATAAACAGTATTACCCAGTAAGTCGCCGTCAGAATTTCGTGACATGTGTTACCTTGCAGTTATCCTCCAATACTCGATATCTAAACTTCCTGTTGCCTCTCGCCTTCAGCTCCATGTCTCCCGCTGTCATGATATGCATTGACCTGCGCAGATTTCTCCTGGTGGCATCAAACACAGCCACGGAATTCTTGCAGTGGAAGGTCATCTGCTGCCACGCTTCAGAGGATAGCAGCTGCAGGAAACGGAGTTGGTTGCTGTCCGCCTTGTACGTGAACTGGAAGGGCAAGAGGGTAAAGTTTAAGCTCCGAAGCTGCATTATCATCACCTGTTCAGGATTCAAATACCTTGCATCACGTCACCAACGCTTCAACAATATATGCACCACACCTCTCATCACCACCACACCACCACACACCTCCATGCCAGGCTTGATGTCTTCTCCCAGCCACGCCATGCCTGCAGACCGTCCCACCCAGTTGTACTCCTGCGTCATGGTGGGCTGAGGCAGAACGCACGTCGCCTTGTGCTCCATATCGCAATGTACGACTATAGCGTCCTTGACGTCGCCTTCGTTGGGGTCAACCCAGTACTCACCTGAGGGAAGGAGGCAGAGTGTGGATGATAAAAGCTAAACACGAAAAGAAGTAAATCAATCCTAAGCTGGATGTTTCATCTTCCCCTGTGGAGTGAGTACTGTTCATGTGTGTGTGTGTGTGTGTGTGTGTGTGTGTGTGTGTGTGTGTGTGTGTGTGTGTGTGTGTGTGTGTGTGTGTGTGTGTGTGTGTGTGTGTGTGTGTGTGTGTGTATGTGTGTGTGTGTGTGTGTGTGTGTGTGTTGCTATTTACCGCTAGGCATGTCAGGGTGGGTGTAGGACAAGTCACGGCAAGTCTTAGCTGGAGAGGTCTTGGTGCCTTCAGGTCTCAGGAACTTTTTGTAAGATGCTTTGAGCTGCTCATAAGCCTTGCTGATGAGGTTACGCCGTTCTTCGTCCGTAATCTCTTGGCCAAAGAGTCGTGCAGGCAACTCGGAGTCGTCTCCCTGTAACGGGTCAGGGCCCTTGGTCTGGCCCTGACCCAGCAGGGCTGCCAGCACCTCCACATCGTATCCCAGTGACTCTCCAGGAGGACCAGGAGGACCAACAGGACCAGGTGAGCCAGTCATGCCGGAATTTCCAGTTTCACCAGAAGGACCACGAGGACCTGGAGGACCCATGATACCCTGAAGCCCAATACCACCGTCGCGGCCAGGGGGACCTTTGGGACCGGACTCACCTGCCGGGCCGGGAGGACCTGCCATGCCTTGAATACCTTTATCGCCCCTGAAACCTGGGGGTCCAGGAAGACCTTGTAGACCAACGAGACCAGTATGACCCTTGGCTCCCTTAGGACCGGTGTTGCCAGTTTCTCCCTTCTCGCCCTGAGTGCCGGGAGCTCCTGACTTTCCTCTGCCACCACGAGGGCCTTCCACACCCTGGGGACCGATCTCTCCTCGCTCTCCACGTTCGCCAGTGGCACCGATGGGTCCTGAAGGGCCAGGAGGACCCTACCAGGGAAGAAATATTGTTGTGAGCATGAGGGGAAGGCAGCAGGTGAGGGAAAACCAACAATGACACAGAAAAAAGGATGGCGTGATACTCACTGGAAGACCGGCGGGGCCAGGGCCGCCCTGTCGTCCAGGGGATCCCAGGGGACCCTTGTCTCCAGTGCGGCCAGAAATGCCAGGAGGTCCAGGCTTGCCGTCAGAACCGGGAGCACCAGTGTCGCCAGTGGGTCCAATGGGACCAATAGGACCAGAAAGACCAGCCGGGCCGATGGGACCCTCTTCACCTCGTTTACCTTCTTGGCCAGGTTCTCCCTGTGGGAGTTAATAGAATCAACAATCCCATGAAGCTGTTGTGTGTTAAAGGAGAAACTCTAGAACTATTTTTATCTTCATGATAACATAACATATTCATTCTCCACGCTTTCAAGGGTATCTTTGTTGGGTGAACTATAATGTAATGGCATGCATGTAAGCAGACAGACTCTAAGGTGGTGGAGTATGACTAGGGAAGTACTCACACGGTCGCCTCGTTTTCCTCGGAGGCCACCAGGGCCAGGTGGACCGGGCAAACCGGGCAGACCTCGCTCTCCTGCTGAGCCAACGGGACCTGGCTGGCCAATAGGACCGGGACGACCCTCCGGGCCAGACCCTCCTTTGGGTCCTTCTGGTCCTGGAGCCCCAGGTTGACCGGAGGGTCCAGGCAAGCCAGGGCGGCCTGAGTCTCCGGGAGAACCTTTGATACCAGGGTTACCTGCCGAGCCGGGGCGACCTTGGTCTCCTGGAATACCCTGTAGAGAATAACAAGGGTTTGGAAAAGGACATACGTAAATTGTTAATCAGTTTTTCAAGTTCAACACCAAGTTTGGGTCACCTGTCATTTTTACAGAAAGGTCACGACATATGTTAGTTGTTGGCGATACTTACAGCTGAACCTGCGTTTCCGGGGCGTCCAGGAGGACCCATCAGACCTGGTTCACCGCGCTTCCCTGACTCGCCTCGTTGTCCCTTGCTGCCTGTCAGACCCACCAAACCTTGAGATCCCTGCTCTCCAGGTGGCCCCATAGAGCCCGAGTTACCCTGGGACCCCTTCTGTCCCGGAAGACCTCGCTGTCCCTTAGGTCCTGAAATTCCTGGAGGTCCAAGAGCTCCTGGGAAGCCTTGAAGACCCTGTTCTCCATGAGGTCCGCGCTCTCCTGTCATGCCGTTAGCGCCAGGCTCGCCAGGAGGACCAGGAGGACCTGGATCTCCCTTATCTGCTGGCTCTCCCGGAGGTCCAATTGGTCCCATTATTCCCTGAGGACCCTGGTCACCCTGACGCCCTGGAGGACCTTCAGAACCGACAGGACCCAAGGACCCACGTTCACCTTTCTCTCCAGGCAAGCCAGGTGGGCCCCGACCTCCTGGCATACCCTGTAAAGGACACGCGAATTATTAGTGCTGCCCTACGCCCTGTTCAGTTCCTACATTGAGGCAGCGAGAAAAGTGGCCGTGATCGTACTCACCACAATGCCAGATGGTCCAGAATGTCCTTTTTGTCCGCTCGGGCCTGATGGGCCTGGGGGGCCATCAGCGCCTGGCTGTCCTGATTCTCCACGTTTGCCAGAATCTCCTGGGGGACCCTGAGCCCCACGCTCTCCTGGGAACCCTCGATTACCTCGGATACCCACGCTACCAGGAAGACCCCGCGGACCTTGCATGCCAGCCTCTCCGTTCTTGCCGCTGGTGCCAACAAGACCTTGAGACCCGGGAAGACCCTGGAAGCCCCGAGCACCAGGAGAACCGGGAGGTCCTCTCTGTCCTGGACTACCTGTAGGGCCGGGCGGACCGATGGATCCTTGGTCACCGTCCTTTCCTGGGTCACCGCGCGGTCCCGAGGGGCCTGACTCACCGGGATTGCCATCTTTACCAGATTCACCCTGAAGAACACAGATTAAATAATTACTAATGTGTGTGTGTGTGTGTGTGTGTGTGTGTGTGTGTGTGTGTGTGTGTGTGTGTGTGTGTGTGTGTGTGTGTGTGTGTGTGTGTGTGTGTGTGTGTGTGTGTGTGTGTGTTCTTTGTGTGTGTGTGTTTCACATATGGAACCACCGTCTTACCATTGGTCCGACGGGTCCTGGTGGTCCCATAGGGCCTGGAAGACCTTGAATACCCTGAGGTCCCTGATCACCTGGCTTGCCATCAGCTCCTGGTGGTCCCCTAGATCCTGGTCTACCTGTCTTTCCTGAAGGACCAGAGAGACCAGTTGGACCTCTAAGACCCTGTCGTCCTGGAAGACCGGGTGATCCTGGGTTGCCCTCACGACCCTTCTGTCCTGAGCCGCCTGGAGGACCTGGATCTCCACCCTGACCTGAAGAAGTAGTAAAATGTTGTCCACTGCCCTCGTGCTTCACTTCGGCGTCTTTGGACCGTGATTGTGACTCGTCAAGTTATCTTCATGTAACAACGAGAAAATATGTTTTTTTTAAGTCATCTTGTCTGCAGCTTCAAAAGTGTGAGATTCATCTGCCAAAGTTTGTACCATCTCACCTTTAGGACCAGGTGGACCATCAGCACCAGGAAGACCTCGTCCACCAGTGGGTCCTCGCTCTCCTTGTAGACCCATTCCGCCAGGGGCTCCTCGCATACCTCTCTTTCCTCGCTTTCCTGGAGATCCTGGTGCTCCGGGAGTCCCCTGGGGCCTGGGGTTCCAGACTCTCCCTTCATACCTGACTCTCCCTTGAAGCCTCGCACGCCTCCAGACCCTGCAACATACCCTCTGTCAGTCTGTGTGTCCAACCGCCTGCCCCCCCACCCTCTCTCTCTCTCTCTCTCTCTCTCTCTCTCTCTCTCTCTCTCTCTCTCTCTCTCTCTCTCTCTCTCTCTCTCTCTCTCTCTCTCTCTCTCTCTCTCTCTCTCTCTCTCTCTCTCTCTCTCTCTCTCGCTCGCTCGCTCGCTCGCTCGCTCGCTCGCTCGCTCGCTCTCTCTCTCTCTCTCTCTCTCTCTCTCTCTCTCTCTCTCTCTCTCTCTCTCTCTCTCTCTCTCTCTCTCTCTCTCTCTCTCTCTCTCTCTCTCTCTCTCTCTCTCTCTCTCTCTCTCTCTCTCTCTCTCTCTCTCTCCATATATATATATATATATATATATATATATATATATATATATATATATATATATATATATATATATACATATTTCTCTGATACACACACACACACACACACACACACACACACACACACACACACACACACACACACACACACACACACACACACCCGTTCTCCCTTGTTGCCAGGAGGCCAGGCTGCCAGAGAGCCCTGGGGGTCCGCGAGCTCCAGGGAATCCAGGAGGGCCAGGGTCGCCTTGTGATCCTGGGGCACCTTCTCGCCGGCATACCGTCTTGCCGGGACCGCCTTGAGAGCCACGCTCGCCGGGGTACCAGGCTTACCAGCCTCACCTTCAGAGAAGGAAAACGTGTTAATATATGCCTACGGAACTGCTAAGGAAAATCTGTCCTTCACTGTCACGGATTGTAATGCATACCTGCGTCCATGTAACCCTTACCTCGTGGTCCCTGAAGACCCTGGGATCCCTTGGAGCCTTGTACGCCTTGATCACCCTTTGCTCCTGCGCAGCCAGGGAAACCGGGAGGCCCAGACTTCCCTGGAGGACCACTTGGTCCTGGAGGACCTGCGATGCCATCGATACCCCTTAGACCTGGGGGCCCAGGAGGTCCCTCCCGCCCTCGCTCACCACGAGGACCAGCTGAACCCTATGGGAGTGAGGAGTCAAGGATGACTGCTGCTGCTGCTGCTGCTGCTGCCAAGCAGACGTGACAAACAACCAAAGTCTCACCAGAATGAGTCCTACTGTCAAATTAATGCACATGACCATGAGTGACTCTTTTGATTCAATGTGACCTGTGGCCTGGCAGTGGCCTGCGTCAGGATTGTGGAGTCAGAGAAGTGGGGTAAGGGGGACACAATGATGCTATGATAGGAAATCTGAAGATTATGAGTAGTGAAGGGGAAGAGGAGACATGAGGATACTCACCATAGGGCCAATGGGACCTGGAGGACCAGACGGTCCACTCGCCCCCTTGTCTCCAAATTGTCCTTGGTCTCCCTTGGAGCCGTCCAGACCTGGGAAGCCGCGGTGGCCCTTCACCCCTGGCAGGCCGGCATGCCAGGCAGGCCACGAACACCAGGAGGACCAACGGCACCATGGGGGCCAGGGGCGCCGTCATCGCCATTGTCGCCCTGAAAAGATCGGTGGTGTTGGTCACGGCGCCACGCGAGGTACACCGCCCTCTCTATGCATTAGTCAAAAAGTGATCACCACATCACAGCCCACCCCCAAGGCTAAGCAACAACATCTTTCCGAGGCACTTACGTCCTTGCCGGGGATACCAGGCATGCCTCGGGGTCCTGGGGAGCCAGGGAGAACCGCTGGGACCTGGGTCACCCGGTTCGCCACGCATACCCTGGAACCCTTGGGGACCCGAAGGACCTGAGGGACCTGCAAGTAAAAAGTGTTCAAAATAACTCTTTTTCTCTCTCTCTCTCTCTCTCTCTCTCTCTCTCTCTCTCTCTCTCTCTCTCTCTCTCTCTCTCTCTCTCTCTCTCTCTCTCTCTCTCTCTCTCTCCTCTCTCTCTCTCTCTCTCTCTCTCTCTCTCTCTCTCTCTCTCTCTCTCTCTCTCTCTCTCTCTCTCTCTCTCTCTCTCTCTCTCTCTCTCTCTCTCTCTCTCTCTCTTTCTCACCTGGGCTTCCTCTAGGACCTACAGGGCCGACCTGTGACTGCAGATAACTGAAGGGGTCCGGCCCTCCTCCTCTACCACCTGGACCCTTTTCTCCGCCCTGGGACTGTGACAGTTGCGTCAGCCATGGTGAGATCTGCCAACACGCAAGAACACAGACTTACACTTTATACAGAATATTTGTAATAACATTATCACAGCCAACGCAACGCATTCTCATCAGTCACCTTCATGAACAAGCTGCAGCCCCATATGGCATTTTTTCAATTAATATAATTAATTGAGATAAGAAGCATGAATAAGAGGACATAAGAGGACTTAGGATCATCCATTAAGGTGACCAGTAATGTACGTCAAACTGAAGAAGCATCAATCGTCAGGTTAAAATCAATATAGTTTGATCACGGACATACGGAGCCAAATCTAGCCCACCTGTGTTTCACGTGCTACATCGTGGCTAGTTATACTCACGTCAGGCATGGGTCCGGGGGGTCCTGGGTCACCGGGAATGCCTGGTGTTCCTGGCGAGCCTGAGAAGCCTTGTTCTCCCTGGGGTCCAGTTGGGCCTTCACCGCCTGTGCTGGAGACGCCATAACCAGACTCAGGGGATGTCTGGGGAGGAAATGAAATAAAAATGAGATGCCGCTCTAACTAACGATCTGACTTTGTACTCAATATATATTATATTATCACACTGTTTCTAGCACTCCATCTCCCCATCAGCCTCAACCCACCACCCCAGCCTGTCATCCCATCACCGACTTACAGGTTGTACCAGATCCGGGGGAGGTTCCTCTGAAAGAAAAAAAGAAGACAAACCATTATTCGGAGGGTAACAAGGGGACGCCGCGCCCTACCCACCCTAATCAGTCAGTGCCCAGAAATAAAGGGGGAAGAATGTATTTTTTTAACGTTAACTAGAGAAGTTGATGTACCGAAGAGTTAAAGAGTAAGGGCGAGAAGAGAATAGAAAACTACGAAAAACAAAAAACAAGTGAGAAGAGATTAGGGGGATGACAGGAAAGACGATCCAAAGAAATCAAAGACATGAAATGAAGAGATGATAGAAGAAAAGATAAATGCAAATAAGAATAAAACAAAATAAGAAAGAAGAAAATGGAAGGGGGAAAATATATAAGACATGAAGAATAAGGATAATAGGAGATAGAAGAGGATGATAAAAGAGAGACATGACAAACACATAATTAAAACACCTAGGATTCCCCTTTCGCTAACTTAGTAAGGAGTGGTGTTATTGAAGGCTTCGTTCCTGCCCCACTGCCCGTCTTGGGAAGGGATGTGGTATGGGAGCGTTAAGTTAGTAGTACACCAGCGCCCCCCTCGCTAAGGTAAGGGCGCTAGGCACTCCAAGACGCCGTAGCACCTTTTTAGGGCCTACTCAACATTATTACGTGAAATCAATGCATTCAAGCTGCAACATTATCATTATCAAAGGGAAATAGCAATGAGAAAATTTGTCTGGATAAAATATAATACTATTGATCTAATTTTTGGCTTAAAATAAAAAGTCTGGATGTAAATAATATGATAAGGAAAAATTCATAACACATAAATAGATGACCTTTTGAGCCCTCACTACCACAGGCCACGAAGGTCAGGTCACGTTAAAGGTCAAGTCGCCTGTGTTCCTGGGGTGAAGGGAAGACAGCCTACCTTCCTCTTCCCGTGCTCCTGTTTGTCCTCTCTGACCTCCTCTTCTCCTTCCACCTCGCCGCTCGGAACTAACTCTTCTCTCATAGGTAACCTCTACTTCGCGCGGCCTGGGAGAGGGAGGAGTGGTGGTGGTCATGGGCGTGGTCATGGTAGTGGGAGGAGGAGGAGTGGTAGTAGTGGTGGTGGTCGTGGTGGGGGTAGTAGTAGGGGGGTCAGTAGTAGTAGTAGTAGTAGTAGTAGTAGTAGAAGGGGGGTAAGTTACTGCATAAGGGTTATAGGAGGGTTGGTAGGGGGGGTCGGGGGTGGCGTAGGCATCATAACGAGTAGTGTCAGTGTCAGTTCCGTAGTCATCGTAGCCTTCTCCGTAATTGTAATCTTCATAGTCATACTCATCACCGTAATCTGTGGGAACAAGGAGGGGGGGAAGAGGCGTGAGAGAAGCCCGGGGGACCTACCTGGGCAGACGGGGCAGCACTGACCCAGCGGAATATACTGGTTCTCACACTCGATCTCCGGGCACAGAACACCGGCACAATTTTCATCACACGGTGTTTGCTCGCATGTCACTCTCCCTGAGGCGCAGGTACATGTGGTGCAGTCATCAGGGGAGAAGGTATCACCGTCCGCGTACCTCTCACCCTCAAATTCGCACTCCGTTCCAGAGACATAATCATCATCATAGCCGTAGTTATAGTCCGCGTATTCGTCTGCAAAGAAAAAAAGGGAATGTCGTGTTGGAGGCTGCGTTAGGAACCGATTAGTCCAACGTGATTCTTTTGTCTTTTGTTTTGAGTTCCGTTTTGGGTTTGTGTTTCTTTACATCATCATGCAAGTTATCGGAAACTACTACTTCTATGGTACAGGAATTATGTATGTGCATGCCTCCTCTACGTGTGTGTGTGTGTGTGTGTGTGTGTGTGTGTGTGTGTGTGTGTGTGTGTGTGTGTACGACAACCTTAAAACCTCCGTACGACATTCCCTTTTATGCCCTTCTTGCAGGAAAGTCTGGAGGGCGTGACTCTATACACCAAACTATTAAGACTCGACTATTACATTGACCTCTCTCGTTACTGGTTCTTGTGGTCGGTTTCTTGGTGTTATTATTTTTTATTATTTCTTTATGATTATTCGTTAGGCGTGAGTGTGAGTGGTTCTGAAGGATGAGTGCTGCCCTATCCACCTCGATGCGGTTTTTTTTTTTTTTTTGTCCTTACCTTTGAAAGTAGGTTCAGCCGCCTCTCTCCCATGCACACACACACACACACACACACACACACACACACACACACACACACACACACACACACACACACACACACACACACACACACACACACACACACACACAAGAGATAAATGATCTATAAACGAAAGGATTTATAAATATTTTGGGGTTGCACTATTTTTGACTCACTTTTTATCAATTCTATATTTATGCTGTTTTGTCAAGTTAGTAAAGCAGACATGCACGAAGGTCCTTGAAAAATGAGTATAAGTAATAATAATACAACAAAGGCGTAAGTTATATGAATCACAAAGGTATTTTTTGCAATTATTAATTAGTGTTAGAAGCGTAAAATTTGAATTAACGAGCACAATCTAAAGAATATAGACGTAGGTTCTAATATATAAACATAATTATTTTTTGTTTGGCTTATGGCCTTGCATGTGTGTGTGTGTGTGTGTGTGTGTGTGTGTGTGTGTGTGTGTGTGTGTGTGTGTGTGTGTGTGTGTGTGTGTGTTTGCAGTGCCTTTAGCAGAGTGGTGGTGAGGCGAGAGTGGGAGTGGGTGGTGGTGGTGACTGGTGGTGAGTAGTGGTAGTAATGGTGGTGGTAGAAGTATTGGTGGTGATAACAGGTGTGTGTGTGTGTGTGTGTGTGTGTGTGTGTGTGTGTGTGTGTGTGTGTGTGTGTGTGTGTGTGTGTGTGTGTGTGTGTGTGTGTGTGTGTGTGTGTGTGTGTGTGTGTGTGTGATAACTACCCAATGGTCCTCTACACACCCGGATGCTAGTTTGAAATGCAATAAACTTATCACACCAACGACACTTAACGACATTGTTTTGAAAGATACACACACCCACACCAATGCCGATCACCCC
>JAXIVD010006583.1:15000-23344 GCA_036785275.1 Cancer borealis | reverse complement strand
CTCGTCGCAGCCCGTCTATCACTGCGAGCCCACGCCCACCACCCTCGCCCTGGGGTTCCCGCCCTCCCACCGCAGTAGGCCGCCCACAGGGGAGGAGGTGGCGTGCGGGGTGTGCGGCAAAGTGCTGTGCAACAAGTACGTGCTCAAGATACACGTGCGGGACATGCACGGGCCGCGTCAGAGCCACCAGTGCCCCGTGTGTCGCCGCATGTACGCCTCGCTCAACTCCCTGCGTGCACACATGAGCGGCACACACAAAAAGACGCACACGCACCCCCCCACGCACACGCACCCCACCCACCAACCACCACCACCACACTTCTAGACCTAATACCACCACCACCACCACCACCACCACCACACTCCACTACACCTACACTGTCCTAACACTCACGCCCATCCTTACCCTCCACCCACCCTTCCACCCACGCCTCCACCCTGTCATTCCACCCTCACTACCATCACCTTAGCTAACGCACCCCATCCACATCACCACCACCACCACCACATGTGTTGTCTTCTTCCACACACCTGCCTCCTTCACCTGCCTCCTCCACCCCCTCCACCCCCTCCACCTGCCTCATCTAGTCACCGTACACGCCCTAACCCATAACTAGTGATCTGCCTCCACCATAACGCCGAGAAACACAACACCACTACACCATCACATCAACACCACAGCAGAACACAACACCACACAACATCACACATCACCACACAACACAATCCCGTCACCACCACAATACTATGCTTACAACACCACACCAACACTATACTTTCAACACCACACATCACCACCACAACACTATACTTTCAACACCACACATCACCACCACAACACTATACTTTCAACACCACACATCACCACCACAACACTATACTTTCAACACCACACATCACCACCACAACACTATACTTTCAACACCACACATCACCACCACAACACTATACTTTCAACACCACACAACACCACCACAACACTATACTTTCAACACCACACAACACCACCACAACACTATACTTTCAACACCACACATCACCACCACAACACTATACTTTCAACACCACACATCACCACCACAACACTATACTTTCAACACCACACATCACCACCACAACACTATACTTTCAACACCACACATCACCACCACAACACTATACTTTCAACACCACACAACACCACCACAACACTATACTTTCAACACCACACATCACCACCACAACACTATACTTTCAACACCACACATCACCACCACAACACTATACTTTCAACACCACACATCACCACCACAACATAACACAACATAACCTTTGCATGTGACTTGAAGGATAAGCTTTACTCTCTCTCTCTCTCTCTCTCTCTCTCTCTCTCTCTCTCTCTCTCTCTCTCTCTCTCTCTCTCTCTCTCTCTCTCTCTCTCTCTCTCTCTCTCTCTCTCTCTCTCTCTCAAAAAATTAACATATGCTAATTTATGTAATATTTAATGACCAATATTAAAATTTTCAAGGTCTCTTTTTGTTTTTCTCTCTCTCTCTCTCTCTCTCTCTCTCTCTCTCTCTCTCTCTCTCTCTCTCTCTCTCTCTCTCTCTCTCTCTCTCTCTCTCTCTCTCTCTCTTCTCTCTATCTATCTATCTATCTATCTATCTGCATAATCAAGAATACACATGATTGGTGGAGAGTAGAGAAAGGGGGCGTGCTTATCCGCCAAGTTAGCCTGAACACAGCAATCAGTCACCTACCACAGCACACCACAGCGACGTCACAGCCAAGCCAGCCAATCATAAGGTTCCTGCAAAACAAACTCCACCTTAGTAGGGAATTCAATGACGGGATTGTATTTAAGGGGATCTGAACCCTTCCATAAAGGTATTGGAATCTATATATAAAGGATTCCAGGTGTATATACGTGCAATAAGGTGCGGAAAGGGGATTCAGATGTGCCTAGAATACACCCGTTTTATCTATAGTAAGTGTGTGTGTGTGTGTGTGTGTGTGCGTGTGTATGTAGTTGTAGTTGTAGTTGTAGTTGTAGTAGTATTAGGTGCAATAACTCTAGTAGTAAGGATAGAATACACTTTGTAATAATGTGTGTTTGATGTGGTGTGTGTTTTTCTATCATTATTATTATTAGTCAAGTATTAAGGACAATACTCTGCTTGTGTATGTGTGTGTCTGTGTACGTGGTGTGTCTGTGCGTGTGTGTACGTGTGTGCGTAAACGGTTGATCAAAGTGGTATTCTTATATTTACGAAAATTTGTATGTAATGATTTATATTTATTGATTTATTATAACTTTTTTATATTTACTTATATACTATTTAGTTCATTATACTCATTTAAATTCTTTCCCTTCATCATCTCTCCCTTTCCTTTCCTTTCCTTTTCTTTCCTTTCCTTTCCTTTTCTTCCTTTCCTTTTCTTTCCTTTCCTTCTCTTTCTCTTCCTCTTCCCTTTCCTTTCCGTCTCTCTCTTTCTCTTTCCTTTCTAGTGAAGCAAATTCTTTCATTACATAATTTACCAGGAATGTCATTTTATAATCCTCTTCTCTTCTCTTTCATTCTATTATCTTTTATTTATTTTATTTTATTTATTTTTATTTTATCTTATTTTATTGTCTTCTCTTCTCTTCCCTTCCTTCTCTTCTCTTCTCTCTCTTTCTACTCACCCATACCTTACCTTCCCTTACCTTACCTTACCTTACCTTACCTTACCTTACCTTACCTTATCTTATCTTATCTTACCTTTCCTTTCCTTTCCTTCCCTTACCTTCCCTTCCCTTCCCTCCCCTTCCCTTCCCTTCCTTCCCTTCCCTTCCCTTCCCTTCCCTTCCTTCCCTTCTCTTACCTAACCTTACCTAACCTTACCTTACCTTACCTTACCTACCTTCCCTTCCTTCCCTTCCCTTCCTTCCCTTCCTTCCCTTCCTAGTGCAGCTGATTCTTACACTATACAAAAGCTACAGTAAAGATGACCTAAAACAACTTACCTTCCCTTCCCTTCCCTTCCCTTCCCTTCCCTTCCTTCCCTTCCCTTCCCTTCCCTTCCTTTCCCTTCCTAGTGCAGCTAATTCTTACATTACACAGGCTACAGTAAGATGACCCTAAAACAACACAGTGTAATGAGATAACTGAGTGTTCTTTAGTATCGGATCTGACTGTGTAAAGGAATCTAATCTCATGTCACCTATTCATTCGTCTATAATCATAAGGGGAAGTAAAGGTAATGTTAGCCTTAAAACACTATTACTATTACTATTACTATTACCAGCCCCTTAGAAGTATATATAAACACTAACAGAGGCTATAATAGAGTGATGTAATAGATTAACTCAAGAATTTAATAGTGTTGGTTTAAATTTGATTTAAAATATTGGTATTGAGACGTACGTAGCGTTAAGTTATGAATGTAAAACTATTGTGAGGGTATTATTCTCTCTCTCTCTCTCTCTCTCTCTCTCTCTCTCTCTCTCTCTCTCTCTCTCTCTTCTCTCTCTCTCTCTCTCTCTCTCTCTCTCTCTCTCTCTCTCTCTAAATTCACTTTGTTTGCATAAGAATGAATTATAACATTTATAAAAACAACAAAAAAGCTAATCTCATACTTATAAACTAAGAATATAAACTAAAAGGAAAAGGCATCTAATAATAATAATAAGGATAATAATAATAATAATAATAATAATAATGATAATGATAAATACAATAATTTATCACACTATTTTCCTAGACACCAAGAATGAAGGTCACACACACTCTCTCTCTCTCTCTCTCTCTCTCTCTCTCTCTCTCTCTCTCTCTCTCTCTCTCTCTCTCTCTCTCTCTCTCTCTCTCTCTCTCTCTCTCTCTCTCTCTCTCTCTCTCTCTCATTCCTTTCCTAATCTCAATATTCTTCTGTTCCATATTCATTCATTCCTCCCCTTCCCTCCCCCTTTCCTCCCTCCTCCTTTCCCTCCCTCCCTCCCTCCCTCCCTCCCTCCTCCCTCCCTCCCTCCCTCCCTCCCTCCCTCCCTCCCTCCCTCCTTCACCCTCTCTCCCCCATCTATCATCCCTAACACACACAAATCTGATATACGTACATACATACATACATCCTTCATCCTCACTTCCTGAAACTTGGAATCCACGTTAATAATCCACACACACACACACACACACACACACACACACACACACACACACACACACACACACTCTGACGGGTCTAAATACATCCTCACTCCTTACTTCTTCTATTGATCTTTTACTAATCCACTGATACTTTTTCTTCCTTTCTTCCTTCCTTTCTTCCTTCCTTCCTTCCTCCCTTCCTTCCTTCCTTCCTTCCTTCCTTCCTTCCTTCCTTCCTTCCTTCCTTACCTTTACCTGCATTTCCTCTCTTACCTCACCTCATCTTACCTCACCTACCTTCAAAATGTTAACAATCTGAGAATCAATACATTTTTCTCTCGTGACCATATTATTTATTATTATTATTATTATTATTATTATTATTATTATTATTATTATTATTATTATTATTATTATTCTCCTCGTCTCTAACCAACACGTATCAATCATTTTTATTTGACTTTATAGATTATAGGACAGAAGTGTATCCCTCCCCTCCCTCTCCCCTTCCCCTCCCCCCCCCTCATCTCCCCTCCATCTCTCCCCCCCCTCCCTCTTTCCCTCTCTCTCCCTTCCATCTCTCCCTCCATCTCTCCCCCCCAAAAAAAGGCTGCTATCGACAGACACCACAACTTGTAAATGAGAATTAACACACTTTCTCTCTCTCTCTCTCTCTCTCTCTCTCTCTCTCTCTCTCTCTCTCTCTCTCTCTCTCTCTCTCTCTCTCTCTCTCTCTCTCTCTCTCTCTCTCTCTCTCTCTCTCTTTGCTTCCCAAGGTCACAGGTCAAACAAAGGTCAAAATAATGTGATGTTTGCAATTTCTTGAGTGACAAAAAAAATATTATGAGGAAAAGGCACAAAAATTATATTATTTATTATATACTATTGGTTAAGTGTATCGCAATATATATAAAAAAAATTGTTTGAGTATGTGTGTGTGTGTGTGTGTGTGTGTGCGTGCGCGTGTGCGTGTGTGTGTGTGTGTGTGTGCGTGTGTGCGTGCGTGTGTGCGTGCAGCCAGTCACGTTGGGTGCCAAATAGGATACAGTTTTGATAGTGAAAATAAAATTGAACGTCACTTCCTCGTTTCCTTGTCCACCATTGAGGGTATAGAAGGGGATGGGCGGGGGGGCAAGCGTTGACGGGGAGGGGAGGGAGGGGGGGAGGGGAGGGGGTCGTACAGTGAGGGGAAAGGATGTAACGCCCACACACACAGACCCCAAACCGCTACCACCACCGCCGCCCACCGTCCACCGCCGCCCACCGCCCGCCGCCGCCGCCCACTAAGGTGTGTCTTGTGTTTCAGGTGGGCGGCGGTCGTTGCTACACACGGCGTGCGTCTGTCCGTACTGCAACAAGGTGATCAGCAACAAGTACAACCTCAAGACGCACATCCTCGACAAGCACACAGTACAGACGGAACGCTTCCTTGTGACCTGTGTGGGCGTGTGTACTCCACCAAGCACTCCCTCGCCACCCACACCTCTACCGTGCACCGCGGGGATAGACACCACCACCACGCCCACGCGCCGCACGCCCTCACGCACCAGACCCCACCACCACCACCACCACCACCGCACGCACAGCACCTCGTCCGTACCCCCCGCCCCATCCCCACCTCCGTGTCCCTTGATGTCAGACCGCAACAACAACAACAACAACAAATACAACAACAACAACAACAACAACAGTCCCTATGCCCACTCCAGCCTGAACCCGCGGGGCCGTCCCTAGCCGAGGTGGCCGCCCAGCTCCCCGCCACGCCCTGGAGGGAGGCCCGACTCACGAACAGATCCAGGCCATGGCCCAGACCTTGGCCCACTCCCTGCCCTCCTTCCAGTCCTTCCCCGGCCTGGAGTAACCACGCCCACGCCCACCACGCCACGCCCACGGAAGGGGGCACCCGCAGTGCCATACATCAATAGCTTGTGCTTGTGTGCCCGCTGACGCCGTGTGAGAGAGAGAGAGAGAGAGAGAGAGAGAGAGAGAGAGAGAGAGAGAGAGAGAGAGAGAGAGAGAGAGAATAAAGCCTATTTTAGCTATTACCCTCCGCGTCTGATTGCCTTCCACTGGCTGGGATTGTGTGTGTGTGTGTGTGTGTGTTTGTTATTACCCAGATGACTGCCACAAATGTTCATCTGTGTTCTCTCCACTTGAACACCACACACGTCCTTTCCTCCCCTCCTCCCTCTCCTTCCTCCCCTCCCTCCCCCTCCTTCCTCCCTTCCTCCCTTCCCTCCCTCCCTCAATAACACACAAACAAAATTATGTTAATCTAACTTGAATCAAATTAAAGCAAATCACATTTTTATCCAGAGAGAGAGAGAGAGAGAGAGAGAGAGAGAGAGTATTTGGTAGAGGTAATGAAAGGAAAGGTAAAGATATAAAAGAAAGAGAAGAGGTGTAAAACAAAATAAGAGAAGAATACGAAGGATAGAGAAGATGGAAGGACAAGAAAAGCCACAAAAACAAGGATGAGAAGGAAGGAATAAGAAGGAAAACAATAAATAAAAGGAGAAAAAGGAAAAGAAAAAAAGCAAATTAAAAAAAATCAGAAAAAATGTACAAATATAAAAATAAAAAAAAGTTATATATATATATATATAAAAAAAAAAAAAACGTAACTGGAATTTTGAAATATCGTAAAAACAAAAACAAAAACAAAACCAAAAAAAAACAACAAAAACAATAACAAACAACAAAAAAGAGTAAGTTAACCAAAAACAAAACAAACAAAACAAAAACTAAACTAAACTACAAAAAAAAAACAAATTAAAAACAAAAAACAAAAAATTATACCAAAATGGACCTCGATACCAAAACAAAACAAAAAAGAGAGAAAGAGAAAGAGAGAGAATGACCTTCGAACCACCACCCCCCAAAAAAAAACAATAATGAGAGAGAGAGAGATAAAGATAGAGAGATAGAGGCAAGGTGAGATGCAAAGGGAGAGAGAGAGAGGGAGGGAGGGAGGGAGGGATTAGGAGCTGGTCTGATTAGTGGTGTCCCTTCGTTGCAGGCAGTGTGATGATGCTGGGTCCAAGCGGCGGCGGCGGTGGTGGTGGTGGTGGCGGTGGCTGGGAGGGAGGGGGCCCGGCTGCCTGTCCCGTCTGCCTCAAGGTGCTATCCAACAAGTACAACCTCAGGACCCACATGGAGGATAAACATTCACCTCTTCAACATATCTTCCCTTGTCCTATCTGCCGTAATGTGTATAAGACTCGTAATTCACTCCATAATCACTTTTCCATGCGGCACCGTGGACTGAAAATGCCGAAAATGTGAACCTCTTCTAACGTTACTCTGTTGAATGGAGGGGTTCGCTAAGGGGGTGTGTTCGGTTGGGTTGGGTTGGGTTGGGTTGGGTCCGGTTTACTTCGGTTCGGTTCGGTTCGGTTCGGTTGGGGTCATCACCACATCTGGTCTTAATGGTCTATAAAACATCTCACCTCTCCCCCCCTCCCCCCCCCCGCCACCCCCCTCCCCCATTTTCCTTAACCTAACCTAGCTACCCCTCTTCCCCCTCCCCTTACATCTACATACACCTGATTCCCCCGTTAATTATACATACATACATACCTGTACTTACCTGTGTGTGTACCTATGTATGTGTGTGTTTGTTTTACCTGGTGGGACGAAACACCTGAGAAATATGTTTTTTTTTTTTTTTTTTTTTTTTTTTTTTTTTTTATATATATTTAAAATGGTGTTTTTTGTCCTAGTTTTTTTTTTTTTTTTTAATGTTAAGGTTTGAAAAGAGAGATAGAAAAAATAAATAAAACCACTTTGCGATTATTAAACATCAGAGGAAGGATGTTTGAAAATTTGTGATAATGTATGTATGTATGTATGTATGTATGTATGTAGGCATGCATGTGTGTGTGTGTGTGTGTGTGTGTGGAAAACCCTGCATTATGGGTGTGGCGGGGATGTGTGGAGGTGTAGAGGGTGCTGGTGGGGGTGATTGGGGGGGAGGCATGTGCAGTAGTGGCGGGGGGGGGGGGGGAGGAAGGGGAGAGAAGGGGAAGGGGAGTGAGGGGAAGGACGTGGGGGGGAGGGGAGAGGGGTAACCTTGTACCTAACCCGGATATTGTCATGCCCTTACTTCCCCTTCTCCTCCTCCTCCTCCTCCTCCTCCTTCTCCTCCTCCTTCTTCTCCTCCTCCTCCTCCTCTCCTTCTTCTCCCGCCCACAGTACCTTCACGCCTAGCTGCCCGCCCACGTACGCGCACATATGCACTC
>JAXIVD010006583.1:0-12500 GCA_036785275.1 Cancer borealis | reverse complement strand
GAGAGAGAGAAAGGTTATTGTCATGTCACCAAACACACACACACACACACACACACACACACACACACACACACACACACACACACACACACACGTTGCTGTAATAATAATAATGATGATGATAGTAATAATAATGATGACGTAATGAATATTCAAACGATGACGTCAGACCCTAAAGGAAATGACGTCATGTTTTTATATTATCCTAAAGGAAAACACACACTCATACACAAACAGATATAAGTATACAAAAAAAAAAATAAAGAATCGGTTCCTTTAAGATTAAGTTTAGGTTTAATTATTTGTATTTGTTTTGTTATTCCTTTAGGTTATAACAAATGGCTGTCTCGTAGCTTTTCGGTCAACTGCCACATTTTCAGTTTTTTTAGTGTTTTTCCTGCTTTTTTTACTTTTGTTTCGCTGGTTTTGTCCTTAAGTTTTCGTTCGTTTTTTCCTGTTTTCCATTGAAAGAAAGAAAGACTGTTTTTCATAATGGTTCGTTCAGAGAAGGTTTTTGTTTGGGTGTTTCAAAATGGTTCGTTTATTCACTGAACGAATGAATTGTATTTTTTAATTTGTGTTTGTATTATTCAACTATGTATGTACGTATGTATGTATGTAGGTGTTTACTACTACTGAGCGAAGAAAAAAGAAAAAAAAACACTTACATTAACTGAACGAAACACAAAGACACAAACCGAGACGAGTGAAAAAGAAAAAGAAAAAGAGAGAGAAGAGAAAAAAAAAAAGTAAGAGAGAGATAGGTAAAAAAAAAAAATTACCTATAATATAATTAATTAAATAAACATTTTTTGGATGGTTATTTATGAAGCAGAAAAAAAATAACAGAAAAAAAAGATGAAACTAGACATACATGAATATGCACAAAAAAAAAAAAAAAAAAAACATGTCGGGAAGGTTCTCAATGCTGTGATTTGAGCCATTTTGTGAGACGCGCTGTGATTGGTCAGTTGTCATAAGGTCTATAGGATGTAAGACGGTCTGTGATTGGTCAACGGTCACCAAGCAGCTTCACTTTGATTGGTGGAGAAAGAATGTTTTTTCATTTCCTTTAATTAGAATGTACAAAGTGACCTGAGAGAGAGTGAGAAAGTGAGATAGAGAGAATGAGAGAGAGAGAGAGAGTGGTGATATGATATTTTGTACCCACGAAGCCTGTGATTTGGTGATGTATTAGAAGTTATGTAATTAATTGTATTGTAACTCGTAGGTGACTGATGTACGAGAATCACCTCTGTGTGCGTACGATGTCCTTTTTTCCCGCCAAATTGGAATTACTATTATTATTATTATTATTATTATTGTTATTGATCTATACGTACGATGTTATTTTTGCCGCCAAATTGGGATTATTATTGTTGTTATTTATCTAGTCGTACGATGTCTTTTTTGCCGCCAAATTTGAATTATTATTATTATTATTATTATTATATATCGATGCGTTCGATAGTTTTATAGAATGTGTGATATAATTTTTTTTTTTTCCTATTCTTCTTCTTCTTTTCTCTTCCTTTCACATACAAACTTAATTAAGAAATGATGAACTATATAAAAATGTGATGAAAGAGAAGGAAGAGGAAGAGGAAGAGGAGGAGGAGGAGGAAGAAGAAGGAAATATTTTGGGTCAAAATATTATAATGAAAATATTTACTCTTAGTTATATAAGAAAATGAAAAAATTATGTTAATGGATAAATTTGTTATAATGAAGAAAAGAAATTGAATGAACACACACACACACACACACACACACACACACACACACACACACACACACACACACACACACACACACGACAGACAAACAAATAAACATTAAAAAAAAAACATACGAACGCACAGAATATTATAAGAAAAAGACAAATTAACAATTTTATTTTCTGTGATATAAAAAAAATTTACGCGGGAAAAAATTACGCGGGAAAAAAATTACTTTGACGCATGAGGAAGAAAAACAATAAATTAACAAAATAAACAAAAGACGGTGTGGATAGAATTATAAGTGGATTATAAGTAAATAAATTAAGTAATTATGTAAGTATAAGCATCAAGATCTTCCACTTCAAAGGCTTATAAGTGGATTGGAACCTAAGTTATGTTGTGAATCTCCGTTATAAGTGGATCAAATCGATGTGCTTTTGTTTTGAATTGAAAGAACAAAATTATATAAGAAAAAAAATGAAGTAAAAAGTTTTGTGACATATTGAGAGAAATTATAAGTGGAAGGAAGAAGTATTTAAAAGTTACTTAGAAATAGAGAGAAAGAAAGAGAGAATATGAGGGAGCGAGAGAGAGAGAAAAAAAAAGATAGACAATAATTTCAAGGTTGTACTAGAAATTTCGAAACTACAAATCAATATATTTTAGTTACCCTTCAAAAAACAAAAAAACAAAAAAGGGGGAAACAGTAAGGGTAACATTTAGGTTGTAAGGGAAAAAAGAGAAGAAAAAAAGCATTCAAGGTGAAATTAGGTAACAAAACAGAAGGGGTTACCTGTCTAAAAGTTGTCGTAATGAGCTGTGAGTTACCTGAGGGGAAGTGAGGCTGTGAGGAAGGGGAAATATTTGCAAAGAAGGCTGTGTGATGCTGTGGAAAGGGGAGAGAGGGTGGGTGAGGCTATGAGGGGAGGAGGAAGAGTATGAGAGGGTGAGAGGAAGAGGAAGAAAGAGGGGAAAGAAATTATGAGGTTTTAGAAGACTATGAGGAGAGAAAGAGGGAAGTATGTGGGAGAGGAAAAAAATGATGAGGTTTTTGAAGGCTGTGAAGAGAGAAAGAGAGGTAGAGAGTGAGGTTAGAGAAAATTATGAGGTTTTTGAAGGCTGTGTGGAGAGGAGAAGGCGATAGAAAGTGAGGGAAGAAGAAATATGAGGTTTTTCAAGGCTGTGAAGAGAGGAGTGTGAGGATAAAGAAAGAGGAGGAGGAGGTTGAGAAAATATGAGGTTTTAGAAGGCTGTGAGGGTAGGAAGAGGGGAATGTGAGGGGTGAAGAAGGGGGGGTGAGGGGGTGGAAAACGTGAGGGAATGGTAAGGGTCTCTGCTGGAGGTTCCTCTCTCTCTCTCTCTCTCTCTCTCTCTCTCTCTCTCTCTCTCTCTCTCTCTCTCTCTCTCTCTCTCTCTCTCTCTCTCTCTCTCTCTCTCTCTCTCTCTCTCATCTTATATCCGGGTGTGTATGTATGTGTGTATGTGCGTGTGTGTGTAACCTTGTAACGTGCCCCTCCCTCTCTCCCTCTGTTCTCTCTCTCTCTCTCTCTCTCTCTCTCTCTCTCTCTCTCTCTCTCTCTCTCTCTCTCTCTCTCTCTCGCGATATGCCTTCTAGTGTATGTTTATAGTGAGTGAACTTATTCTCTCTCTCTCTCTCTCTCTCTCTCTCTCTCTCTCTCTCTCTCTCTCTCTCTCTCTCTCTCTCTCTCTCTCTCTCTCTCTCTCACCTACAGTCCGTTTCTTCCCCTCCTCCTCCTCCTCCTCCTCCTCCTCCCTCCTCCTCCTCCTCCTCCTCCTCCTCCTCCCCCCCCCGCCACGGTGACTCGCACATTTGTAAGGAGGAGGAGGATGGAGGAAATAAATGAAGAATTAAGAAAATATACGAGAGACCGAAACACATAGAGAGCGAAAGAGAGAGAGAGAGAGAGAGAGAGAGAAGAGAGAGAGAGAGAGAGAGAGAGAGAGAGAGAGAGAGACAGAGAGAGAGAGAGAGAGAGAGATTGCTAGATCCGGGGTGAAGACACTAGACTAGACCATCATATACCTACCCTACCACCCCTCTCTCTCCCCCTCTCTCTCTCTCCCCCTCTCTCTCTCACACTCCATTCCTCCCTACTTCCCTTACTGTGTCCCTGTCTTCTATTATCTCTCTCTCTCTCTCTCTCTCTCTCTCTCTCTCTCTCTCTTCTCTCTCTCTCTCTCTCTCTCTCTCTCTCTCTCTCGCTCGCTATATGTTGTCACTTGCTTCTCCCTCTCCTCCTCCTCCTCTTCCTCCTCCTCCTCCCTCCCTCCTCCTCCTCCTCTTCCTCCTTTCTGTGGTCATTGCAATAGAAAAGATACATTTTTCATTATTATTATTATTATTATTATTATTATTATTATTTTTATCTTTATTTTTCTCTTTCTTCTTCTTCTTATTATCATCGTCTTCTCTTCTTCCTCTCTTCGCTGTCTGACAACTTTTCGTGACTTGATGTGGAAAATACTGAGAAGAATTTGAGAAGAGAGAGAGAGAGAGAGAGAGAGAGAGAGAGAGAGAGAGAATGAAATGTTTCTTCATCTCGAGTCAAACCACAAACTCTCTTTCTTCCTCTCTTTTCCTCCCTCTCTTTCCTCCATTCCTTCTCTCAGTGAGAGAAGAGAGAGAGAGAGAGAGAGAGAGAGAGAGAGAGGAAGGAAAACTCTTCTCCTCCCTTATCAGTACCAACTCCCTCCCTCCCTCCCTCCCTCCTCTCTTCTCTCTTTGTTGCACGCCACCCCCCCCTCCCTACTTACCTTCCTCCCTCTCTCCCCCACTCCCTACCTACCTCTCTACCTCCTTTCTTCCCGTACCCAAGCTTCTCTCTTTCTCCCCTCTCTCTCTCTCTCTCTCTCTCTCTCTCTCTCTCTCTCTCTCTCTCTCTCTCTCTCTCTCTCTCTCTCTCTCTCTCACGCACACACACACACAACACACACACACTATAGTTTTATACAAAAATGTGTCAAATTGCTTACCTAGTTAGCTTAGTATAGAAAGACGTGAAGAACGAGAGAGAGAGAGAGAGAGAGAGAGAGAGAGAGAGAGAGAGAGAGAGAGAGAGAGAAAGAGAGTAAACAGTGAAGATATAAAATAAAAATAATAAAAAAGTGAGATGTAGTATACCTCTTTAAAAAAAAAACTTTCAAAAAACTATATAAAAAAAACTATATATATATACACAAATCTATATATGATATGAACCAAAAAAAAAAAAAAGAACAAAAATGTCTATAATTTTTGTATAGGTGTCACACAAACTAGCGCTGTGATAGATAGACTAAGGTAGAGAAAGAGAGAGAGAGAGAGAGAGAGAGAGAGAGAGAGAGAGAGAGAGAGAGAGAGATACACACACGTTTGTTTATTCATAAGTTCAATGAGAAAATGAACTTCCTATGATAAATGTGACCTGAAAATAATATCAAAGTCATTATTTTTTTTCCATTATTATTATTATTATTACTATTATTATTATTATTATTATTATTGTTGGTGGCGCTCTTGGGTCCCCCCGATGTTTGTTAATTGTATAGAAAACGAAATGGAAATTGTTTTGTAATTATGTGATTCTGAGGGAAACAAATGTGCCGAAGAGAGAGAGAGAGAGAGAGAGAGAGAGAGAGAGAGAGAGAGAGAGAGAGAGAGAGAGTAAGAGAGAGTAAACAATTCTAAAAACAAAATATATTTACAAAACACTATAATTACGATTCCTAAACTCGTGCAAAATGTGAAACCTCTCGTACATTGACTCGCACGATAATCACAAGACGATGGAAAGTAAACACAGAGAGAGAGTATAAATAAAAAAACACAACAATTTCTTTATTCCTCTCGAGTCCACACATTAGATCTAAGAAATCAATCAGTGCCAACATTACCGTAGTGTTCACCTAACTGTTATTACGAAAGGAACGGAGGAAAAGGTTTATACGAAGTGAAGTAAACAAATACAATTGGTTTGGGTTGGGGGTTGGGGTTGGGATTGGGGTTGTGGCAAGCATCGGGGGGTGTCCAAGGGCGTCCATGTGGGAGTGTGGTGGACGCTTGTGGTGTAGTCGCTTCTAGTGGCTGTGTTCTTGTATATCAATAAAGGATTAAGATGTGGCCCACTGTCTTATTTGTCTCCTGGTGGTGGTGGTGGTGGTGGTGGGGCATTTCTAGTGGTGGTTTGGTGTGTGGCAGTGTGGTGGTGGTGGCGGGGCTGTGGTCTGTGCTTGGGTGTGGTGGCGTTGGTGCCGCGTCCTGGTTGGCGAGGGTTGCCTCCCACGCCCTTGTTCCCCCCTCCCTCCCTCCCTCCCTCCCTTCACGGTAACGCTTGTAGTACTGTAGCGGCGGTGGTGGTGGTGGTGGTGGTGGCTGTGGTGGTGGTGGTGGTGGTGGCTGTGGTGGTGGTGGTGGCTGTGGTGTTGGTGTTGGTGGAGGAGCGTCCAGGGTATTGATGGAGGGTTGGTGTGTTGCAGGTGCCGCGGCAGGCCAGCAGCGCTGTCCACTCTGCCACAAGAGCCTGAGCCGCTGGACCAGCCTGCGTCGCCACATTGAGGACAAGCACACGCAGGGCGGCGCGCACGTCTGCCCGATCTGCTTCCACGTGTACCGCACCAAGAACTCCCTGCACAACCACCTCAGCGTGTACCACCGCGGCGCCACGGGCTCCCGGGGCCGCCGCGGACGCTACCCGACCTACACGGTGCTGCGCCCCGCCACGGCGCACCAGTTAGCCGAGCTGAAGGCCGCCGCGCGCCGCAGGGACTTCAGCATCCCCGGTGCCCCAGACATGCCCAACCCCGTTCCGGTTTCTGCCCCCGTCTCTGCCCCCATACCGGGCCCCGCTCCCGCTCTGCAGCCCACGCTGACGCCCGCCCTGCCCGAGGAGCTGGGCGTGGCCGGGCACAGCACCGCCGGCGGCTTTGAGGCTCTGTTGCAGAGCGACGCCGAGATGGCAGGCGGCGCGCTGCTCCACTCCCCGTGCAAGTCCTCCACCGACTCCCCACCCGGCCTGCCCTCCCCTCAGGGGGTGGACGAGTAGCCCCGCCCCCCCGACCCGCCCCGCCCCACCCAGCCCCCTCCGCCCCGCCCCGCCCCGCCACGCAGACTCACAATACAATACTAGAATTACCTCACGGAAGACTATATTTTGTTACCTGATGAGTGTGTCTGTTTTTGTACTTAAGGTGTTGGTGGCGGAGGTGCCCCGCCCCGCCCCGCCCCGCCCCACCCACGGGCTGGGCGAGGCGGGGCGGGGCGGGCCGCTCCAAGGAACCTAAATGCCTGATTGTCGTTGCAGGCGTTGGGCGCGCCTCCTTCTCCTCCGCCGCCCACCAGCCCGCCGCCCACCCACCCTTTGGGGCCACATTTCCCCCCGCCCAGACGGCGGCGGCAGCCATCCCAACGGAGGGCCCCGGCGGCAGCAGCGGCGGCGGCGCGGCGGGGGGCGGGCCGGCCGGGCGGGGCGGGGTTGGCGCGGCGTGGGCGGGGGCGCAGTGCCCGGTGTGCTTCAAGGTGCTGCGGGACAAGTACAAGCTGCGGACGCACGTGGCGGACATCCACTCGTCGGTGCAGCACGTGTTCACGTGTCCAGTGTGTGGGCGTGTGTACAAGACCAAGAACACACTCACCAACCACCTCAGCCTCTCACACCGAGGCTACCGCCGCCGCAGACCACAGACCCACGCCACCCACGACACCCATGCCCCGCCACCCACCCTCCACACCCACACCCCGCACCCGGCCCCGCCCCCGCCCCCGCCCCCGCCTCAACCCCACCTCCCCCGCTGACCACTCACCGGCCCCCGCCTTGCCCCACTCTCAACCTCGCCCCGCCAGTAGTGACTCGCCCCACCGCAGATCTCAGCGGAAACCTCACGGTCCAGGGGAGGCGTGGCCCTGCCCCCCCCTGCCCCGCCCCGCCCCGCTGCACTGAGCAGGGGCGGGGCGGGGCGGAGGGGGGTGGAGCGCCTCCTACTGGCGAGATCTCAGTTAGTGTTAAGGTGAACAACCCCCATCCTAGCCCCCCCCCTCCCCCCGCGGGGCGCCGCCATGCTGGCTGCTGGCTGCCCCGCCCCGCTAGTGCCCCGCCCCGCCCCGCTTGTGTGTGCTGTTATCCCCGCGACATATTGTTTGTTTGTCTGTCCCAGTTGTGTCAGACCAGCTTACCGTGCCAATGATCGGCCGCTGCCCGCCCCGCCCCGCCCCGCCCTGCCACACAGAGGGCGGGGCGGGGCGGGGCGTCACTGCCCAGTAGCCCACGTCACTAGAGTTCCTAGCCCCACCTAGAGGCCTACCGATAGGGTCTGGCCGCCCTAGATCTCTGCCCCGCGCGGCTGTCACTTGTATACGATTTTTCAAGTTGTTGTTCCTGGGTTGTAGCGTGTAGGGCGGCGCCTCCACGCCCTGCTGCACGCCCCCACACGCACGCCACCCCCCCTCCGTCACCCCGACCACGCCCACACACGCACACCAAACACTCATACACACCCACGATAATCTGTCACAAATCACATGCACGTGTTAATACTTAATGATCTGTTCAACTTAACTTGTCGAACAAGCCCCGCCTCTCCATGCCTTGCGAAGCGTGTGATTGGTTAATTTAATGAATGAGTCCCGCCCTCTTCCCTTTCCCAATTGGTGGATGCACGGTGAAGAATGTATTTAATTGGCTCTCGCTTGGAGAAGGAGGCGTGGCTTAGAAACCAAGTTAGACTGAACGGACTTTTGTTGTACTGGACATGGGAACACAATCAACACACACACACACACACACACACACACACACACACACACACACACACACACACACACACACACACACACACACCAAGACCAATACACTATTACCTAAACTTAAAACACTTTCAAAACAATATCAAAACCGATTCTACTTTACACACTGAACAAACCATGAGACACGATGCATAACCCTGTGTGTGTGTGTGTGTGTGTGTGTCCTGACGGAGGGGAGGGTGGTGTGGTGTGCTGTAGAGGGCGTGAGGGCTGTGTAGGGCGTGCCAAGTGCCGCCAGACGCTGTAGAGAAATGGTGTTAGTGGTGGTGTCCTGAGTGTCTCCTACATAGGTTATTTTGTTACCCGGAGACTTAGAGTATTTAATTATTCATTTTCTAAATAAAGATTTTAGACAAGATGGAGCCGCTGAGGCGTGTTTTATTATTCTGTTGTAATGATGAATGGTTGTTGTTGTTGTTGTTGTGGTAATGGTAGTACTAGTAGGTGGAAGGAGGAGGAAGAGGGTTAAGAAAAGAAGGAGTTGGCGAGAGTAAGTTAAAAGGAGGAGGAGGAGGAGGAATTGGAAGAAGAGGATTTAAAGGAGGAAGAGTATAAAGGAGTACAAAGGAAGAACAGACAGCAATAGCCCTACTAGACCTAACGAGGCTGTCTGTTTAGCTACACTACTACTATAATACTTACTTGATAGAGACAAAAGGATAGCTAAGTAGAAGGCTCCTCCCCACCCACCCATGTAGTATAAATAAACTATCATGGAATCTGTACAGGAAAATAAGAAAAACAGGAGTAATCTACAGCTAATACTACAATAAATAATAATAAATAAAATAAATAAAGGAGGAGGAGGAAGAGAAAGTGGAAACAGAGGAAGAGGAGAAGGAGGAGGAAGGACAGTATTGCTCCTCCTATATGTGTGTGTGTGTGTGTGTGTGTGTGTGTGTGTGTGTGTGTGTGTGTGGAAGAGAGAAGGGGAGATAAAAAGACAAGAAGTGGACCACTAAACCCCCTTAAATTGCGGAGAGAGAGAGAGAGAGAGAGAGAGAGAGAGAGAGAGAGAGAGAAAGAGAGAGAGAGAGAGAGGTATAGATTTAAATTTTCACCCTGTTATTATTAGACCAGAACATAGCCTCTCTCTCTCTCTCTCTCTCTCTCTCTCTCTCTCTCTCTCTCTCTCTCTCTCTCTCTCTCTCTCTCTCTCTCTCCTTCAGGATAGCAGCAGAAGGAAAGAAAACCTAAATTCAGCAGAGCAGCAGGAAGACTTTAACGAAACTACTGACTGACTGACTGACTGACTGACTGACTGACTTGCTGACTAACTGACTGACTTGCTGATTGACTGACTGACTGACTGACTTGCTGACTAACTGACTGACTAACTGACTGACTGACTGACTTGCTGACTTACGGACCTGCTGACTTGCTGACTAACTGACTGACTTGCTGACTGACTGACTGACTGACTTGCTGACTAACTGACTGACTTGCTGACTGACTGACTGACTGACTTGCTGGCTGACTGACTGACTGACTGACTGACTGACTGACTGACTGACTTGCTGACTGACTGACTGACTGACTTGCTGACTTACGGAACTGCTGAGTTGACTTTTTCCTTTCGTGTTATCAATGAAAATGTTGGTTCGGTATTTTCACTTATCTGGAGTGCTGAGGAAGGGGTGAAGGGGTGAAGGGGTGGTGAAGGGGGGAAGGGATTGTGAAGGGATGAAGGAATGGTGAAGTGCTAAAGGGGTGAGGAGATAGTGAAGGGATGAAGGAAGGGATAGTGAAGGGCCGAAAAGATGGTGAAATGGTGTAGTGATGAAGGGCTGAAGGGATGAAGGAAGAGGTGAAGGGCTGAAGGGATGAAGGAAGGGATGGTGAAGGGGTGTAGATGGTGAAGGGCTGAAGATGGTGAATGGGTGAAGGGATGGTGTAGTGAGTGATGAAGGGCGGGATGGTGATGAAATGCGCAAAATTTGATATAGTTATTAAAATGCGCAGTTCTTTTGTTTATGTTTTTTGAAATGCGTAGGCTTGGAAATTGTGTTTGAAATGCGCACTTGTCGTATATATATTCTTGAAATTACGCAGTTCTTTTAGGTGTATGTATATAAAATGCGTAGATTAATATATATATATGTAGAAAAAAGAAGACATACAATTTAATATATGCGCATTTAATTAAAGAACAATAATAATAATAATAATAATGATAATAATTAGATAAATAAATGAATGAATAAATGAATAGATATGAGCCTTCCGAAAATGCGCAGTTATGATAATGCGCAGTTTTCTAAATAAATTCACAAGATGCGCAGCTGCTTATAAAAAATCAGAAATACGTAGAGAGAGAGAGACAGAGAGAGAGAGAGAGAGAGAGAGAGAGAGAGAGAGAGAGAGAGAGAGAGAGAGAGAGAGAGAGAGATATTCACCTTTATAAATACGATGTTTAAGAAAAAATTTGCTTAATAAGATAAATAAAAAATCAAATAAAAAGATGCAGTTCTATAGATATAAAGAGAGAGAGAGAGAGAGAGAGAGAGAGAGAGAGAGAGAGAGAGAGAGAGAGAGAGAGAGAGAGAGAGAGAGAGAGAGAGAGAGAGAGAGGAAAAAGAAAGAGGAAAAATAATCTGTAACTGGTCATTTAGAGATCTCCTTACCCCCTTCTCTCTCTCTCTCTCTCTCTCTCTCTCTCTCTCTCTCTCTCTCTCTCTCTCTCTCTCTCTCTCTCTCTCTCTCTCTCTCTCTCTCTCTCTCTCTAGTTTTGGTGAGTGATGTGTTTGTGTTTGTGTCTGTGTGTGTGTGTGTGTGTGTGTGTGTGTGTGTGTGTGTGTGTGTGTGTGTGTGTGTGTGTGTGTGTGTTTGTGTGTGATAAATGGATTCTCACATTACAAAGCAACAACAACAACAAGGCGGGCAACACAATAATAATGATGATGATGATGATGATGATGATAACAAAATAATAATATTAATAATAATAATAATAATGATGATAATATTTTGGAAACAAGAGAAAGAAAGAAAAAGAAAGAAAAAAATAACAAAAAAGAAAAATCAGAACAAGAGAAAAAAAAAAAATAAAAATAAAAAAAAAACAAGATGAGGAAAAAAAACAAGAAAAGACAAAAAAATGAGAAATCGAAAACACTAAAAAAAAAAAAAAAGGAAAATGAAAATGAAAAAAAAAAATTTGCATCACGAGAAAAAGAAAAAAAAAGAAAAGAAAGAAAAAGAAAAAGAAAAAGAGAGACAGACCTTTTTGAACATTTTTAGCCTGGGATCCAAGACTGTTTTGTGTATTGACTAGGGAGACGGAGAGAAGGGGGGGCGGGGGGGATAGGAGTGGGGGGCAGGGTAGGTGGAGGGAAAGGAGGAAGGTGGAGGGAGGTGGAGGAACATTCTGGGTCCGTTGTCATGGAAACGCCATCCCGCCCCCCCTTTCCCCCCTCTTTTCCTCCCTCCTTAAGACACCCTCCTCCTCCTTCTCTCCTCTCTTTCCTCCCTCCCTCCCTCCCTCCCTCCGTGGTCTTAAGGAAATCTCTCTCTCCACCTTTCCTTCTCCACTTCACTCTCTCTCTCTCTCTCTCTCTCTCTCTCTCTCTCTCTCTCTCTCTCTCTCTCTCTCTCTCTCCTCCCTGGTTTAGATATTAGTGTTGTTATGAATTTATAGAAACAATTTAATGAACTTTTACCTGAAAATAACGCGAGTCTGTTATTGAAAAGAATATATATGTGTATGTATTTTGTTTTGTTTTGTTCTATTTTGTTATTGTTGTTATTGTTTTTTATTGTTATTATTATTGTGTTCTTTCCTGTCATTGTTTTTTTTTTTTTTTTTATTATTATTGTCATTTATTTATTTATTTATTTTTATTGTTGTTTTGTTTTCGTTTTTTTTTTTTTCATGGTCGTATTTCATTGTTTATTTTTTTCTTTATTTATTTATCTTTATTTCTTATCTTTATTTCTTATTCTTTCTTTTTTTTCTTTTCTTTCTTTTCTTTCTTTCTCTC
>JAXIVD010006582.1:5000-7500 GCA_036785275.1 Cancer borealis | reverse complement strand
ATAATGTGAATGTGAATGTGAGCTGATAGATGCCTCATTATCTTCTTATTAAGGACAGACTCAAAGGTTTTAGAAAGGCAGGACATCAAAGCTATAGGGCGGTAGTTAGAAGGATTGGAGCGGTCACCTTTTTTAGGGACAGGTTGAATGTGAGCAAACTTCCAGCAAGAAGGATAGGTAGAAGTAGAAAGACACAGACGAAAGAGTTTGACCAGGCAGTGAGCGAGTTCGGAAGCACAGTTTTTGAGAACAATAGGAGGGACTCCATCCGGACCGTAAGCCTTCCGAGAATCAAGACCAGAGAGTGCCTGGAAAACGTCATTTTAATTTTAGGGATGAAGTAGTCAGAGGGTGGAGGAGTACAAAGGAGTACAAAGGAAGAACAGACAGCAACAGTCCTACTGGACCTAACGAGGCTGTCTGTTTAGCTACACTACTACTATTATAATATCTACGTGATAGAGACAAGAGGACAGCAAAGTGGAAGGCTCCACCCCACCCACCCCTTCCTCCAGCCGAAGCTGGCCGGAAGAGGAAGTGATACCATGTAGCATGAAAAAACTAACATGAAATTTGTACAGGAAAGAAATAAAAAACAAGGAATAATCTATGCTAAAAAAAAAAAAAAAAAAAAAACGCAGTAGTGAAATATTCGACTTGGTGGACAGATGCTAAGTGCTTATCGAGTTTTTTCTTAAATGATTCAATTGTAGTACTGTTGACAATTTGTGCTGGGAGAGAATTCCAAACATTTACGATTCTATTGAAGAAAAAGTGCTTCGCTTCATTTGATCTAAAGTGCTTACCAATGATCTTGAAACCATTGTTACGGGTGGAGCTTGTGAGATCGGTTGTTACATAATCGTTTGTTAATATTATCAAAACCATGGAAAATTTAAAAAACCTCAATTAGGTCCCCTCGTAATCTACGTTTGGATAAACTGAATAAGTTCAGCTCCTTTAGACGTTCTTCGTAAGACTTGTTTCGCAGTCTTGGGATCATTTTAGTAATTCTTCTTTGTATTCTCTCCAGCTTATTAATATCTTTTCTATAGTATGGTGACCAAAATTGAATGCAATATTCTAGATGAGGGCGTACGAGTGCATTATATAATGTAAGGATAACTTTTTCAGATTTATAATCAAAAGTTCTACCGATGAAACCGACCAGTTTGTTAGCTTCTTTTACAACGTCTGAACAATGTTTATCTGGTTTGAGGTCGTTACTAATAATTATCCCTAAGTCTTTTTCATGGTTAACCTTGGAAAGTTCAGAGTCATTCATTGTATATTTAGTGAATTGATTATTGCTACCGATATGCAAAACTTTACATTTATCAACATTAAATTTCATTTGCCATTTCTTTGACCAATTGACTAACATGTTGAGGTTTGATTGAAATTGTAGTTTATCGGCGGTTGTAGTTACTTTACTCGTGATTTTCGTATCGTCGGCAAATTTTGATATTTTACAAGTGAGGCCTTCATCAATATCATTTACGTAAATTAGAAAAAGAATGGGACCAAGTACTGAGCCCTGTGGCACACCGCTTTTAACGTCTCGTCAGTTAGATGATTTACCGTTTATGACAACGCGTTGTCTTCTTTCGGAAAGCCAGTCTTCAACCCATTTAAGAATATTTCCAGATATGCCGTGTGATTCTAATTTTTTTAATAACCGTTTGTGGCGAACTTTGTCAAACGCTTTTTGAAAGTCGAGATAAATTATATCGACCGCTTTTGTCTCGTCATAAATGTTGAATACATCGTTATAAAAGTCAAGGAGCTTCCTTAAGCAAGATCGTTTGTTTCGGAAACCATGTTGAGAATTATTAATCATGCTATTTTCTTCAAGAAAAGTCACTAGTTTATCGCGTATTATAGTTTTCATTAATTTACCAACAGTTTCCATTAATTTACCAACAAAGGAGGAATATGCCCAGTATCATCCAAAGTAGAGTTGGTAGCAAAGGTTTGAGCGAAGAGTTCAGCTTTAGAGAAAGAAGAGACGGCTGTGGGGTCATCTGGTTGAAGTAAAGGAGGGAAAGATGAAGAAGGGAAATTGTTAGAGATATTATTGGCTAGATGCCAGAAATCACGAGAAGAGTTAGAGTTGGAAAGACTTTGACATTTTCTATTAATGAAAGAGTTTTTAGTAAGTTGGAGAATAGATTTGGCATGATTAAGAGCAGAAATATATAGGGCATGAGTTTCAGCAGATGGATGGCTACGGTACCGTTTGTGAGCCGCCTCTCTATCATTGACAGCACGAGAACAAGCAGAGTTAAACCAGGGCTTTTTAGCTTTAGTATTAGAGAAAGTATGAGGAATGTATAGCTCCATGCCAGAGACAATTGTAGCAGTCTCCCCTTAAAGACTTAGATAACGTGCGACACCCGTTCCCTAAGTATGTACGTCGAGGAGCCACAACTATTACAAACCTTGTATTTTTATATTTTTCATTATTTTCGTTATTTTCATTGTATTCATCATGTATCTT
>JAXIVD010006581.1:20000-23367 GCA_036785275.1 Cancer borealis | reverse complement strand
GTGTACGCGTGCGTAAGCCATTGGGTGTTGGAGCGAGGAATAGGATGGACAGGAAAGAGAGAGGAAGGAGAAGGAAGAGGAGGAAGAGGAGGAGGAGAGACTTGACAGGTCACCCAGGTGCTATACTAATTAAAATTTCCGAGGCGGTCCTTGTCTGACGGTCCTTCGCTGGATTAACCCCGAAAAGATGCATTTCAGTAATTCAGGGCGAGGGTGAGGCGGAACGGAAGGAAGGGAAAGGGAAGAGAGGGGTGGATAGGTGGAGCTATGAGGTTAGCTTGATGAGAGGCAATGCAAGTGGAGGCGAATGGGATGAGAGAGTGTAAAGTGGAGGGGAGTGGTGAGAGGGGGTGAGGGTGAATCTGTAAGGCGGCCACCTCTGGGGTCCACGTCGTCAAATCTCTCCTTGTCGCATCTCAAAACAGAGGCGCAAGTTTGAAAATAATTAGCGAGCAGTGAGCACGACAATGGCGCCATTGAGCTCGTGTGCCGCTGGCCGGGCCGCCGCCCGCGACTTTTCTGTGGCACTGGGAACAACAGCGGGCGGGTGGGGAGGGCCAGAGTGCCGCGGCGGGGGAGAGGGGGACGGCCAACCATGGCCGCCGCCGTCCTGCTTCCTCAGTGGCTCTTGCCTACAAAAAGCTTCGAGCTAAAAAAGACGAAGCGACGAAAGAAAAGTGTACAAGAAAAGGTGTTTCTCGGCGTAGGTAAATTTTTGGAAAAGTTTGTCTTAGGAAAAGTTCATTATTTATCCTGAAAAGGAGCGAGAGGGTGAGGGGGGATGGGGCGGGGTCTTACTACCCTTCCCCCCCCCCCATTCCCCAAGGCCGCTGCGCTGACACTTTTTGAAAACCCGGCGCGAGAGTGACGATGAAAGCAGCTCGTGTTTTGTGTGTGAGGCCCGCGAGGAGCCTCGTGTTGACTGTCGCCTCCTCTCCCCCCCCTCCCCCACCACGCACCCCCTCCACTCTCCAAAACTACTACACTTCATGCCTCGTCCCCCCACTCTCCCCCTGCCGTTCTCCTCCACCATTCGTTTCCCCTTGCCCTCGTCCCCTTCGCATTCCTCTCTCGCCTCCCTCACCACGATTTTTTCCTCTGCTTCCAAAAGTTTGCGGCAGTGAGCGTCCGAGGGCCAGGGAGCTGCACCGCCCCGTTCCTACTCCAAAACCCTCCAGCTCTTCCTCCTCCTATAGGTCTGTTGCTGTTTGTATTCCTTTGTGATCCTTATAATCCTTCCTTAACCCCAACTTACTCGCCTTCTCCTCTTCCTACTCCTGCAAGTCTCTCCTCTCACTTTTCTGTTCTGTTCTCACAACTGGTGGTGAAAATGATGTATTTCAGAGTATAATGTAGACTTCTAAAGCGGATAAACTCGGCTTCACGTCTACAGGCTTTGTGTTACGTGTTACTACACCTTTTTATATATGTTCATTCCTCATCTTCCTTCTCCTTACTTTGCATACCCGTTTCGTACTTTTTGTTTTATTTTCCCTTGAATTGTCCCCCCTAACCCATTCCCTCCTCATTATTTCCTCCCCATTCCTATGATTTGTATTATTATTATTTATAAATTCTTGAGAAGGTTTTATCTCATTCTCATCCTTATTCCTTCACTTACCTAAACCCATACTCTTCATTTATTTTCTCTCTCTCCAGCCTTGCGTTCCCCTTCCCTCCCTCTTCTGTCATCCTCTCTTCCCCTCACTACAATCCCCCAAACCATTTTCCTCAGTTTAACTCAAGTCCATTCCTCTCACTCTTCTTTTTCTTTCAGTCTTGCATTTCCCCTCCCTTCCTTTTTTCACTCTCGCTGTGATCCCCCAAACCTATTTCCCTCACTCTATCCCAGGGTCCCTTTTCCTTCTCTTACCATTCTTTCCTCCTCCGTCCTTACATTTATGCCTCTTTTTCTCCCTTCCATATCCACCCTTTTGGATTCTCGTGCTGCTGCTGCCTCTCCTCCTCCTCCTCTCTTCTTCTTCTTCTTCTTCTTTCTCTCCTCCTCCTCCTCCACTCCTCCTCCTCTCCCTCCTCCTCCTCCTCCTCCTCCCTCCTCCCTCCCTCCTCCCTTCTCCTCCTCCCCCCCACGCTGGAATGAGGACATGGCAAGGAGTCCGCGTAACGAGCATTAACTTATGAAAGGGGAGGGCGTCGTGAATAGAAGGGACCATTGTGGGGATTGTTTTTTACAGGACTGGCCGGAGGGAGGAGGGAAGGAGGTAGAGAAGGAAGACAAGCAGGTGGGTGGGTGTTCGGGTAGGTAGGTAGGTAGGAAGGTAGGAAGGTGGGTGGATGGGCGGGTAAGCAGGATGCTGGGGGAAGGAAAGGAAGGGAAGGGAGGGCGGAAGAGCTCATTATTCATTTCCTCTTATTATCTCGACTGCAGACTTGTATGGAGATGATGATAATTGACATTGACGATGACGATGATGACGACGATCATGATGACGATGAGGATGATGGAAGCTAGTGGTCATAAAATATCTTAAATGGAATACCAGGAAACGTGTGGGAATTTACGACAACGATGAGGGGGAAGGATGAAGCCATTCTCATAAGTCCCAGAAATACCTGTTATATACTCACCAGGATGTTCGCGGTTGTTATTTCCCGTCTGGAGGCTGTGAGAGGGTCATGAGACAGGCGTCCAGTAGTGTGTTATAGCCTTCCAGCGCCCATTCCAGCAGCAAAGAGCGATACCAATTCAGCCCAACGTGCCATGAAACACTACTGATCGTCCAAGCACAGAATAACACACGCTCCAGCAAACACAAACACACAATGCTCGTCGAGGCCTGAAAATAAAAAAAAATAGCAAGTTTTTTCACAGGGCATCCAAGTGAGATGAACTGAAGTGATAATAATGATACAGTTACACGATACGATAACACAGCATCAGCGGTAATAATGATAATAATAACAATAACAAAGTGTGGGGATATGACTACCCAAATACCATCAAGCTTCGTATACCTTATCGTTCACTTGTACAGTAGATTCAACTCTACAATTTCCCCGCGCGATATGAAGAGAAAAAGTAACATTCTCCTCCTCCTCCTCCCTCCTCCTCCTCCTCCCTCCCTCCTCCTCCTCCTCCTCCTCCTCCTCCTCCTCCTCCTACTCCTCCTCCTTCTCCTCCTCCTCCTCCTCCTCCTCCACTCTCTCCACCCATCTTTGCTTCTCGTACTTCATCACCTGATCTTTCTTTTCCCTTTGTTGTCTGTTTTCAGGAATTCTTGATTTTCATGTAACTCATCTCCTTTTTTCTCTGTTTTTGTTTTCCTTTCCTCTCGTCCTATTTATCCAAGGAGGAGGAAGAGGAGGAGGAGGAGCAGGAGGAGGAGGAGGAGGAGGAAAGCCTAGG
>JAXIVD010006581.1:0-12500 GCA_036785275.1 Cancer borealis | reverse complement strand
GCGCGCTAGGGGTCCTGCGAAGGCTTCTGATATTTCACCTTGGACAACTTTGAGGACAGTGACATAACAAGAGTCCTCATGCTTCGGTGTCCCCACGATGCTCATAACCCATGTACTCCGATTGAGTCTTTTTGAGCCTCACGTTGTGTCTGTGTCAGAGTCTCTAGTGTTACGGCTGTCACGCCTCAGCTCCGCCTCTGACACCCGCCTCTTTGCTCCCCGCCAGGTACTACGAGACGGGCTCCATCAAGCCGCGGGCCATCGGAGGGTCCAAGCCCCGTGTGGCCACGCCCCACGTCGTTCAGAAGATCGCTGAGTACAAACGGGAGTGTCCCTCTATCTTCGCGTGGGAGATTAGGGACCGGCTGCTCTCCGAGTGTGTCTGTACCAACGACAACATCCCTAGTGTGAGTATTGCAGCCACGCCACTGTTTTTTTGGGCTTCCTACAGCCCTCTGCATGCCAGGCTCCGGTAGTTCAAATATGTAGTGTAGCAATACCCTTGTCGCGCTTCGTGCCGCCATTCACTCATTTACAGAGAAGAGTTTTCTGAAACTGGACAAGCATAACTTCACTTCCATGTTTGGCGCAATTCCACGAAGGTGTGTGAGACGCGTGCGATCCTGCGGGAGTTTTGGGGAGTGGCTGCGGGGCGCCGGCAGGAGGCCAGCGGGGAGGCGGACCACCACCGGCCCTCCTGAACTGAGATTGAAAGTGCAGCGTCCGACCACTGCGAAGAAGCACTATTCCATACTTTATCAAACACGCATCATGTTGAGAAAGTCTGTGAGGGCATGACTGAGTCCCCCCCCTTTTTCTTGTTGCCCAGCCATACTCAGGGCGTCATAAGGCATTAGTCAAGGATATGCGGTGTCTGCAATCCATGCGAAGAACGACGCTTTCTATGATTCCCATAACTTCCTCTTACACTCTTCTGCACTATACCTTCCGTGCACCCAGAACCCGTGCTGTCCCGTCCCCTCACTACTATCCCATCTCCCTTATCCTTCCATCAGACACTATTCTATTACCACCACCTCACACTCCCCCATCAGCTGCCCACAACCCTTACCACATCCCATCATCCAACCCAGTCATCAGCTCCTCACCACCACCATACCCGTGCACCACCACATATACTCCCCTCTCCACAAACACCTCACCACCACATGCGGTTAATTAGCCAATCACGGCCCACCATAGGGGTTTTGCCACCCCCACCTTCACCTCCAATACAGCCTTCATCATCACCAAGTCACTTCCTTCCCCGCCACACCTTCCCACCACTCCTCAACACTCTTCAGTAGCAGCGCAGTGCCCCCAGGAGGGAGGAGGCCAACGGGCACGTGCCGCGCTGCGAGATGATGCCTGTGGCAACCACCGGCACCCCAGTCAGCAGCTGTTACCAGGGTGGCGCGGGCTGGAAACAGTATCGGGTCTTTTTAGACAGTGTTGGACAGCGCTCGACTCCCGTCCATCAGCGAACATCAATGGGCGGGGGATTGTTTGTTAATAGTCAGTTATCACCGCCAACGAGGGAGGGCGGGAGGGGGAGTGGTGAGGGCGGCGCTGGGGCTCCGGTTACCAAACACCAGCTCGAGTTACCGCAGGTTTTGAGTAGAAGGGGGGGCAGGGGGGGCTGGCACGAGCAGGAGGTAGGGGGCGCGACGTGGGAGGGAGGAGGCTAAATATTCGGTGAGGGATGATCGGTAGTATTGTTATGATTGCTGTAATTGTCATCATTATTATTATTACTATTTTTTGTATTATTATCAATTATTATCAATTATTATTATTGTTATTATTATTATTATTATTATTATTATTATTATTATTATTATTATTATTATTATTATTTGTGGTAGTAGTTGTTGTGGTGATTAGCTCCCTTAGTTTACAACCAAGATGTCCTGGGTTCGAATCCTGCTTAGGGTAGAAACAATAAAAGTCGTCTTCTTCAACGCTGTAACCTTTGCTCACCAGTAGGAAATAGGTACGGAACATAAGCCAAAGAGGTGTGACTTTTCAACCACAACAGGAGCGGAAGGCTGGGAATCCTGCGCTCCTGTACGTGTGAGTGATTGCGTGTATGTGAAGGGAGTAGGGGGAAGTTCTTAAAATAGGCGAAGTATATATAAAAAGAATATGTGTAATTTATTATCATTATTATTATTATCATTATTATTATTACTATTATTATCATTATCATCATCATCATCATTACCGTTATCATCATTATTATTATTTGAACTCCATTCGTTGCAGTCATGTTAATCACCACCAGCTATTTAGGAGGATTGCAGGCGAGAGATTACCGTCTGCCTCACCTATGCTCCGTCCCTCCCTCCCTCCCTCCTTCCCTCCCTCCCTCCCTCCTTCCCTCCCTCCCTCCCTCCTTCCCTCCCTCCCTCTTTCCCTCCATCCCTTCCTCCCTCCCTCCCCCTCCTCAGCGGTGTTGGGTTGCGGCACGTGGAGGCGCATGTCTTTAATAACACTCATAAACTTCCCTGATGGGCCGGGAGGAGGAGGAGGAGGAGGAGGAGGAGGAGGAGGAGGAGGAGGAGGAGGAGGAGGAGGAGGAGGAGGAGGAGGAGGAGAGGGTACGAAGGGTAATTTACGAAGAGGGGTCATGATAATAGGAAATAAAAGAAGGAAAATAACAATCTGGCGAACACAAGCAAAAGAGCGACAATGGGACAAAGGCAAGACCCGAAACGTGACACACTGACTCTTAAGTGGAAAGTATCAAGTATTGGACGGACGTGCTAGTGTTTGCCTGGGTGGTGGTGGTGGTGGTGGTGGTGGTGGTGGTGGTGGTGGTGGTGGTGGTGGTGGTGGTGATGATGATGATGATGATGATGATGATGATGATGATGATGATGATGATGATGATATTGATGATAATGATATTGGTAATAATGGAAAAAAAATATAGAGACAATGAATACTAAGTGTAAATCAGATAGAACACCACCACCACCAATAACAACAACAACAACAACAAAGAAACACAGACAGACTGGCAGGCAGGCAAGCAGACAGACAGACAGGCAGACAGACAGGCACCAAGAAGATAGCAGAGCGCACCGCTAAATGACGCTCCACAACAACGTCAAGACAATTAGCTGTTCATGGCAGTACGGCGCGGCGGAAAGGGGGAAAGGGGAAGGGGGTAAGGAAGGGGAAAGAAGGGGAAGGAGGGGAAAGGGGTCAGGAAGGGGAAGAAGAGGAAAGGGGGCAGGAAGGGGAAGGAGGGGAAAAGGGGGCGGGCCGAGTATGTAATGCTTCCCAAGGGGCCATAAAGGAGCCATTTTCCCGTCGGTCCCGGCCATCACGTGGCTAAAAAATTGTCCTCCTCCTCCTCTTGTTCTTCTTCTATTCTTTTTGTTCTTGTTCTTATTCTTGCTCTTCTTCTTCTTCATTTTCTTCTTTTTCTTCTTCTTCAACCTTTTTCGCTCTCCTCTTCTTCCATTTCTTGTCCCCCGTGCAAGAGGAAAATGCCAGCCAGTCAAGTTAGAAGGAAGTTTGGGCAAGTTGTTTAGCTTGGCCATAGAGAAGCATGAAGAGGAGGAGGAGGAGGAAGAGGAGGAGGAGGAGGAGGAGGAGGAGGAGGAGGAGGAGGAGGAGGAGGAGGAGGAGGAGGAGGAGGAGGAGGAGGAGGAGGAGGAAGAGGAGGAAGAGAGGGGGTGAGTTAAAGACAAGGAAGAGGAAGTGGAGGAGGAGGAGGAGGGGGAGGAGGTAGAGGTTAGTCTCAAGTTGAGTTTGGAAGACTTGTCGAGACAGAGTTTGGGGAAGTTTGTTCAAGCTGACGATGAATTGGTTGGTCATGTTCTGATAAGTCTGGTGAGAGCTAAGTTGTACTGCGGTGAAGCTGTTTCTGTCTTGGAGGTGAAACTAATTGTGGAGGAGAGAAGTTGTATTTGTTGTGAAACTATTTGTTTATCAATTCATTATTTATTATTTCATTTTGGTTAGTCCTTTGAATTGAAAGTCTGAAGTTTGAAGATATCATTAGGTTAGATTTGAATTAATTTTGAGGCGAATATCTTTTTTCTGGTTTGAAGTTACTTTTATTTTTTGAGGAGACAATGAAGTTGTTTTGTAATCACTTTGTCTGAAACTAGTTTGTGGAGAGACGATGCTTTTTCGTGATATCAACAGACATGTAAATAGTATGTCTCATAGATGAGTTTACAATTGGTATAGTAATGTAAAAAAAACATATGATTTTCTTTTTCAAAAAATAGGTTGTGAAAGACAAATTAAAAATATATAATTTCCCTAACATGAAAACTGACGGATATATAACATGCAATTTACATTTTACAGCAAGTTGGCAGGTTGTCAGGCTTTTGTGGAGGAAATCTGGGTGGATGTAATGAGTGAGTGAGTGAGTGAATGAGGTTGATAGTGTTGGTGAAGTACAGGGCTGAGCCGAGACTTGCAGGGCCTCGCCACGCACTGCCGGTTGGCTCTCGCGAATAAAAACACTTTTGAAAACTTTACTTAGAGCCTGAAAGCACAAACCAGTAGTAATTATATAATGGAATTGTGGGAAATGTAAATAAACTGTATATCATATTTAAACAAGGCAATACTAATCTAACCAAACCCAAGCAAACACTTGACGAAACATAACCACCGAAGAACAGTCCAAACCATGTGACCACACGGACACAAACCCAACCATACAAGTGTTCCTTCCAGAAGTAGACTCAACCATGTTCAACCAAATTAGGTCCGAACCACCCACACAGAACGATACAAGTCGGTGTGCAAGTCAAGTCTCACCAACAACCATTTCAAGAGACAAGACTCAACCAGGCCAAAAGGAACCAACACAACCTTTACCTATGAAAGAATAATAATTAAACCAAAACTAAACTAAACCAAAACACATTCAGTCTAACTTAACCAGAAGGTCGCAGCGCATGGGTTGAGGTGGTGATGGTGGTGGTAGTGGTGGTGGTGGTGGTGGTGGTGATAATGCGTGTTGGCTGAAGGGGATGAGGGCTAGACCATGGGATTACTGGACTATATTATAAGCATGAACTGAGCGGCTCTTCACCACAGCCGCCATAGTGGAGAGAGAGTTAGGGTCTGGATACCTATGGAGAGAAAGAGGTGAATAAACTAACATTCAATCACGGGTCTGGAGAAGCTTCAGTCCTTTGAGATGAACTTGTTGATAAGACGCGACCGTGTCCTCCTCCTTCTCCACCTCCTCCTCCTCCTCCTCCTTGTCCTTTCTCCTCACCGACCTGTCGCGGTCTCCGTTCCCTCCCTCCCTCTCTACTTCTCTCTACTTCTCTCTCTCTCTCTCTCTCTCTCTCTCTCTCTCTCTCTCTCTCTCTCTCTCTCTCTCTCTCTCTCTCTCTCTCTCTCTCTCTCTCTCTCTCTCTCTCTCCCTTTTCCCTCCTCTCTTTCACCGAATCCAGTTATTTATATATATATTTTTCGCCTTTTTTATCTTTCGCCGTCAATCCTCTCCTTTTCCTTTCATCTCCTCGACAAGGGCGTATCCTCCTGTCTTCGCCCTTTTACTTCTCCCCACCTCCATTACTTCTCCCTATCATTCCCTATCACTTTATCGACCTCCTATCTTCCTTTCCCGTTCATCCTCTACGTTCTACGCCTCCAGCCTCGCCCCCATAACCCCGCTGCCCCTCCCCAAGCCTCTCACTCTCTCTCTCTGTCTCTCTCTGTCTCTCTCTCTCTCTCTCTCTCTCTCTCTCTCTCTCTTCTCTCTCTCTCTCTCTCTCCCAGCCGCCAAATCCCTCAGCACCCCGTACACCCCTCCTCACATCCCTAGCATTCCTCTCCATCTTTCCAGAGCTGCTTATTCCTCCCGCCCACATCCCCGCCACACGTAGGAATCCCTCCCCATCCCCCACACGCTTCTCCCCACACCCTTAGCGCCTCTACCTTACTTTCCTCCTTTACACATTTTTCCACACTCGGCTTCCCCTACTCTTATTCTTCTTCTTCCTCCTCCTCCTCCTCCTCCTCCTCCTCCTCCTCCTCCTCCTCCTCCTCCTCCTCCTCCTCCTCTTCCTCTTCCTCCTTGATAACTAGTGAGGAGTCTCGCTGGAGATGTGTCGAGTCGGAGATATAATGAGAGATTTGTAGCATCTGTGAAACACTACATGTGCGGCAGCTAACCAGGTATAATTGGTTTATTGCTGTGGTGGTAGTGGTGGTGGTGGTGGTGACGGTGGTGATAATAGCTGTGGTAGTTAGTAGTAGTGATGAGGGTTTGTTGCTGTGGTAGTGGTGACGGTGGTAAAAAATAACCATCCCTTCAAATAAAGGAACACAGCATCTCACAGCGACCCCGAATGTTATGTAAGACACAACACAGCAGCTTCCAGGAACAGCTGCATCTGTCCCGCCTTCAGGTTACGAGTCAACACCGTCACGTTACACCTGAAATCAAGGCTTCCCCTTCCCCTTCCCCTTCCCCTTCCCCTTCCCCTTCCCCTTCCCCACATACTGTCTACACACACACACATCCGGTGCAGCGAGGTACAGTACGGTAGAGTGTAGGGGTGCACGGTGCTGTGGTGGTGGTGGTGTGGTGAGGGAATGGTGCGGCGAGGAGGGAAGCAGGGAGGGAAAGGGGGCTAGGGAGGAAGGGAGGGAGGCACGTCACAGCCGGTACGTCAGGCGTGCAGCCGTGTGTGAACGAGGCCGAGTGCTGTGCTAACCCAACTTAAATCCCGCCCACTCTCCTACACCCGCTCGGCTACACCCGCCTGGCTACACCCATCTCCCTACACCCACAAAACACATTACAATACACCCTTCACCCCATCTCGGAAACACACACACACACACACACACACACACACACACACACACACACACACACACACACACACACACACACACACACACACACCGTAGCTACACCCAACAGGTACACCCAACACCTGAACAATGATGTACACCTCGTTACACCTTCCGTTGGAGTGTGTCGGAGTGGAGAGAAAAAAGAGTGAACGGAAGGGATAAGAGAGATAAGGGGATAAGGGTGGTGGGGGAGGGGGAGGGGTGACGGACACGGGGTAATAATGCATCAAGGAAGTGTAACGTGCTGCAACACCCCGCCGCCAGGACTACACCTGCTGCCCTACACCCAAAACAATATAAGTGAAGCTTGGCTGAGGTGTTGCTTCGCTGCTTCAAGAGACTTTATTAAGAAGTCGTCCCTTTAACCTAGATTATTATTATCATTTTTATCTTTTCAATATATACGTTTCCGCATTTGTGGTTGTTGCTGTTCATTTGTTACGGCAATATTGATACTTACTTGATGAAGAGCACTAATAATAAAAGTAGTAGTAGTAGTAGTAGTAGTAGTAGTAGTAGTAGTAGTAGTAGTAGTAGTAGTAGTAGTAGTAATTTAAAAAAAACTTTTGATAATTACCCGCAAGAAGATAATGCACAAGAAGGGAGGATGAGAGGGAAAGAGGGAAAGGAGGGAGGCACGAGTAGGAAGGAAGAAGGAGGAAGGAGGAAGGAGGAAGGAGGAAGGAGGAAGGAGGAAGGAGGAAGGAGGAAGGAGGAGGCAGGTAGGGAGGGAGGGAGGCAAGGAGAAAGGGAGGGAGGGAGGCAGGCTAATGGAACTCACCCAGACCCGTCTCAGAGGTCCGCAGAGTCACCTTGTCCTAACACCACCCTCGGCCTTGACTTCGCCCTCACGCACACACTCACCTGTCAAACAAAAACACAAGATTAAAATATTTCCCGCATACACAATAAAAATGCCTACTACCGCTTAATAGAGATAACACACTGTTAATGTTTTCACTCGTAGCGGCGTGAATACTAAGGGATGTGTGACCAGCAGCTTAAGTTGAGGTCACGGAGAGTGGGAGGCTGAGGCGTCCGCGGCTCCCGAACACGTGTCTCAGCCGCTTCAGGAGTCGAGAAATCCAGGTTGTGTTGCATTAATACTCCTGTTGCAGCTGACCATCCCCTCCCCTCCCCCCTCCCCATACTACTATACACGCTGCAACACAACGCTGAAGGGAAAGGAAGGGGGAATGGGAGATATTATATAACATACTTATAATTCCGACATCTCTTATTTGCGCAGATTTTTTAATTTTTTCCTTCGCCGTTAAAATCATTGTTGCTTCATGTATACCTGGAAGCACCGCGTTTTATTGCCTCCATATCGGGGTGATCGATAGCCTTGTGTCGCCGTTTGCAAAATGGTGAGCAGCGGCGGCAGTGGCGGCGAGGCGGCGTAACAGCGGTAATCTGGTGTAAACAAGCGACGGTGCATTATGTGTGCGTGAGGTAAACCGGCCAGGCATTACCTGAGCTGCATCTGCCGGCCGCTGGAGGAGGTGTGGGTTGGGGAGGGGGAGGGAGAAGCGACACCCCGCGCTGTACACCGTCCGAAACAAGAGAAACACGCCTAATCGGATCCCGCCGCCACAACAATGCCTCTGCGTTTCATTCACCCCCGTGAGAGCCGACAGATGGCGGGGCGGTCGGTGCTCGCCTCCCCGCGCGGCTCCGAGGGGTGTCAATACAGCGGCTTACTGGGTGTTGTTTATGGCCGGGGAACACCGCGCCGGCGAGCACCACCGACGCTGAGGCAAAGGGTTATGCTTCTACCGGAGCACCGCGGCTGATGGCCTGTAAAGCGTCGCGGCAAAAGAGGGTTTTTGTCTCGCACTGCAAACTCTTGTCGGGCGTTACTGAATGCTGGAGAGCGCGCGGTAAATGGGCTTATGCTAGGCTTGTTTTGTGGGTCTTTGGGGAAGCTCACAGCCTGGAAAATGTTGCCGCGAAGAGCCTTGCTTTGAAGGTGCCGTGGCGGGCCATCCGAGCCACGGCCGACCTGTCATGGCATGAGTGTTATTGATTGGACGGGCAGGGCGGCGCCCCTCCCAGTTAATATGGAAGGTAATTACGGTGGAGGGCGGCGCTGCCGCTACGACCACTAAGAGGCTTTGGTCGATGCTACACGGTAATGCCGGCAGGTGTAAGTGTGCTACAGGGTCGCAGCAGAGGCAGCGTCTCTCAGCTGTGTGTCGCACCTCTTATTTGACACCTGAGGCTGACGGAAGCGCTCAGGGTTTGTCGCACTCCCCTCTGAAGGTTCTTGTCTCCTACTCTCCTTTACTCTCAGTGTCTCAGTGGCCGCACAAAATTGCCGCATGACTTACATCAGACTAAAGCGAGTCAAAGGATTGTTGTGTGTGGGATGGCGTGGGGCGGAGGGTCTCCTGGGGTGGGTGGTGTGGCGGGTGGCACGGTAGGATCCCGCTGATAAACTCTCTTGTTACCATTAAGAAAGGCATCAACATTAGAACGAGAATTATGAATAAAGTGATGAAGGAAATTATGAATAGAAGCAAACAAACGATCGCGGAATTGAAGATATTCGTTAGACAAATAAGAAAGAACCAATGAAGCTGGAAACCAAGCACCTGACACGCCTACGGAGCTGAACAACTCTGGAACCAAGGAATGTGAAAAAAAAAAATAATAACAATAGAATAAACAAAACTAAATAAATAAATATTTAAACAAATTAATAAACAAATTAAAATTCGAACAGCAAGGAGAAGCGAACAATCAAGACATTTATAAACTAATTAATTTAGAACAAAACTCATGAAGCGGTAAAAGTACGAAGTAATAGATTTGATCCGAGAATCAATGAAGCGACACACACACGGATGACAGAACTGGCGATCAGATGCACTTATGAACACACCAACTGAAGGTTTAAGAGTTAGTGCACTTGTCACACACACACACACACACACACACACACACACACACACACACACACACACACACACACACACACACACACACACACACATTAATATATATCATCAGCAGTGTTACCTTCACCATCACAGTTACGATATTCATTCTAACGTCACTATATACACTCCTTCACTCACTATGTGTACAGCCATGTATGTAAATTACGCACACAACTAACTGTTTTATGATCTCTTCTGTAAGTACGTACACATACATACACCCTTTTCCCCTCATCTCCTCCCCACTTAAGCACTTGACCGCCCCACCGCCGCCTGTCCCCGTTCCTTCCCCTCACATAGACACTCTGTAATGACTCTCGACAACCCCATCCATTAATATCCAATTCTGAACGCACACGTGTTTTATCCTCCCTCCTGCCCCCTCCCCCTCCTTGCCCCGGGCCGTGCATCTCCCCGTCACTACACGTGTTTCCGGCGGGCCGATACGTGGTTATTGATGGGGTTTTGTCATCAGCACTTGGCGGGGATGTTTAGCGGCCCGAGGGGAGTGAGGGATGACAGCAGCAGCAGCAGCAGGAAGAGGAGGAGGAGGAGGAGGAGGAGGAGGAGGAGGAGGAGGAGGAGGAGGAGGAGGAGGAGGAAGAGGAGGAGGAAGAGGAGGAGGAGGAGGAGGAGGAGGAGGAGGAGGAGGAGGAAGAGGAGGAGGAGGAGGAGGAGGAGGAGGAGGAGGAGGAGGAGGAGGAGGAGGAGGAGGAGGAGGAAGAGGAGGAGGAGGAGGAGGAGGAGGAGGAGGAGGAGGAGGAGGAGGAGGAGGAGGCGGAGGAGGAGGAGGAGATAACAAAAATTTATATGATGATGATGCTGATAACGACAAAATGCATAAAGAGTAAAAAAAGGGAAGAGAAGATAATACAAACAGGGAAAAGAAAAAAACGTAAAACTAGGAAAACAAAATATAACAAAAAAAGGCGATCAGGAAGAAGTGAAAATTTGTCAAATAGAAAAAAAAAAGTATTTAAGAGTGAAGCACACTTGCCGTCCATCGCTGTGTGAGTGTTGAGTAATAGGGAAGACCAATCCAGACACTCAGACACGGGCAGCAAAGGTGACGGTATCAGGGTGTGGGTGTGTGTGCGCGCGTCAAGTGGTAGTGAAGGTTTGCGGTGATAGACAAGGGCTCAGTGCCAGCGCAGTGGTGTAAAGTAACTGCGGCGGCATTATGATTTGATGCTGCGTCAGATAAACACGGCGAGCCAAGCATCAGGATGGATAGCAAGGCAGCGAAGGATGCGAGGATGGAACGATCTGCTGATACAGTAAACCTTAGAAAAATACAGAGAAAACCTTGTGACAATTAACACCTCACTAAATAAAATAAAATAAAAAACATATATACAATGATAAAATCTGACGACTTCTAAATCTTACAGAAGAAGATGGATGGTTCACAAATCGAGGGAGGGATGACTGGAGGGAGGGAAGAAAGGGGAGAAAGAGGGAAGGAAGGGAGGGATGGAGGGAGGGGAAGGAGGAAACACCCGGTCAGTAGCTTGCCTCACCCACTCACACCTCGAGAAGGAATTTCACGGGTGTCACTCCTGCCTTGCCTCGTCCTAATGAGTGGCCTCGACTTAGACCAGCGAGATAGTACCGCGACACTGACGGCGGCGAGGCCAGGCAGCCATCCGAACACTGGCAGGGGGAGGCAGGGACGTGACAGAGCGTTGGCATGGCGGTAGCGGGCGTGGGTTGTAAGGAGTGTGGGCGTAGATGGGGATGAAGCCTTAGCCAAGTGCAGTGGGATGGAGGAGAGGACCAGCTGTTGATGGAGAGGTGAAGAGGGTGGAGGAGGATCGGGTAGGCGGGAGGAGATGGATGGAGAGGTGGAGAGAAGGAATGGGTGACGGTAAAAATGGGCAATGAGGAACGGTTGATGGTATAAGAATGCCGACAAAAGGGGGAAAAAAATACAGAATGGATTAGGGAGCATAGCGATAAAAGAGAACGAAAGAATGCCGATAAGTGATGAATAAGCAGACATCAATTATAGTGACGATGAACAATGAAGAGAGGATATCGACACACATATAACCAAGTCAAATGAAAGTGAACCAAAATTAATCATGAACAATAAAAAAATTACCAACTACCAAAAATAAATAAGGTAATAAATAACAACTATTTTCTTCACTTAAACTAAAATTATAATATCTTCTTAAGAGTAAAGCAGCATTGAAGTTGTAAAAAGAGGACTAAAATCTCTTGGTTTAGTTTACATTTCTGACAGCAAGAGTGGCGTCTGTGCTTCTCTAATTAGATGATTCCTGCCTCGTGACACTTCAAGGAACCCGACTCATGCTTCGAGGATTCACGACACTAAATTTGCCACCCACTACCGCCTACTACTCCTGTCTCTTCCACCTACTACCACCGTCCCCCCCTGCTATCACTGCTTCCACCACCTACTACTACCCTCTACCACCGTCTCCACTCATCTATTACCACCGTCTCCACCCATCCACTATCACCAACTACCACCATCCCCATCCATCCACCACAGTTCTATCCCATACAGTCATCCACACACCGCACTTCCAGTCTTGTTCCACTCATCCGCCTCTATCACTGCCTATCATCCACCAACATAACCACTATCTGTCTTCCCTTACACTGCAGCCTTTCCCAGACCTCTTCATCCACATACATATTCCACTCATCCATACCGTCTGCTGCTCATCCACT
>JAXIVD010006580.1:15000-17500 GCA_036785275.1 Cancer borealis | reverse complement strand
AAACCTAACCTAACCTAACCTAACCTAACCTAACCAAACCTAACCTAACTGAACCAAACCTAACCAAACTGAACCAAACCTAACCTAACTGAACCCAACCTAACCTAACCATAACCTACCCTAACCTAATCTAACCAAACCTAACCTAACCTAACCTACCCTAACCTAACCTAACCAAACCTAACCTAACCTAACCTACCTTAACCTAACTGAACCAAACCTAACCTAACCTAATCTAACCTAACCTAATCTAACCTAACCTAATCTAACCTAACCTAACCATAACCTAACCTAACTGAACCAAACCAAACCTAACCTAACCTAACCTAACCTAACTGAACCAAACCTAACCTAACATAACTGAACCAAACCAAATCTAACCTAACCATAACCTAACGAATGCCGTATCCTCATAGTGCTTGCTTATAGATACGGCACGTACCTAACTTTGGGGTAAAAAGCTTATATAACCGAACCAAACCTAACATAACATAATCAACCTAACATAACTTGAAAGATGCTTTACCAGGTCAATAATAAGGCACAGGCCGTACCAATAGCGGATGACAACGCGGTACGACTGCCGTATCTCTAAGCACTTCGATATTAATAGTTATGTTTCTTTGGTGACAAATTATCTGTAATCCATACTTACAAATATTTATCAACATTTGTTTTGCTTATCAATTTATCTGTGTTTGTGTGTGTGTGTGTGTGTGTGTGTGTGTGTGTGTGTGTGTGTGTGTGTGTGTGTGTGTGTGTGTCACTGTGTGTTTGTCAGTGTGTCTGTGTGTGTGTGTGTGTGTGTGTGTGAGTAAGTGTGTGTGTTTGTGTGTTTGTCACTGCGTGTTTTTTAGTATATTTGTGTGTTTGTCAGTGTGTGTGTGTAGTATCTAGCATAACTAACACACACACAGACACACACACATTAAAATACCTTCACACACACACACACACACACACACACACACACACACATTCCTTGCCGCCAAACCTACAATTAATGGAGCTTAACACATACTTTATCAAGACACACCCCTTAACATTATACCCCTTTTCCCCTTATTTAACGAACCTCATCCCCTTCCCGGGCCACACAAGGGGAGGGAAAGGATGAGGGGAGACACACACAAGAGGAAAGGGGAAACACTCACCGATAGGCATGGTTTTAAGGGGAAATAACGAGGCGGTTCCCTCGATCAGCTGTCAGCCATGTTTACAAGTCACAAGAAGAGGAAGAAGAAGTCAAGATATATTTTGTTAAGTTGATAGAAATTTTTAACTAAGACGTAATTGTTGTTGAAAAATGTGTAAGGTTAATAGTAAAAATAATGATAGTTGATACGTATATATTGTATGTTAAGGGAAATGAAAGTGTAGATGATAATATATAGCCTATGTAATTGTGTGCCGTTGTAAGGACGTATTTAGGGTTTATTTCTATTATAATTTATTATTATTTGTTTATATTGACATATCGTGATGTCTGTTTTGTTCTTATTTTAGTCTCATTTACATCTATACCTCTTTTTCTAAGTGATATTATTTCTCTCTAATCTTTTCTTAGCAAAAATAATACATCTATCAATTCACTTCCTTTGCTTCGTCATTCTTATCATTTCTATATCTAAAATATTATGCTTATTATACTTTTCTATTTGTTTTCACATGGCTGACATACTATTTTTTTTGTTATTTGACTTCCTCTCTTCCTATTTTTTTTTTTACCTTACTTACTCTTACTCATACTCTTACTCTTACTCATCAAGGCCTCACCTCTTTATTTCTCTTCACAAAGTTCAAACAGAAAACGGATGGGATAACTGAGCCATTAATTATTCGTTTACAATTATTCCATCGGTGGTTTAGGTCATCCTTAAACCACACTTGAGCCGGGGATCGAACCAAGGACACAGGTAATGTTAAGGTGGCGGTAAACTAGACATCTTTTCAATAATATATTACTCGTTTTTGGTAGCCACACACACACACACACACACACTGGAGAGTATTACAGACAAACTTACAGAACTAAAACCAGTAACATATTATTGCAAACTACCAAGTGTGCCCAGCAGATTATAATTTAGTGTGTTACAAATAATGTAGTTGTATAATTATTGTATCTTAATAACAACCAAAACAAAATATCAACATTCTAAATCATCTCAATAGAACCATGCATTAGATAATAACAAAAACTATCAAGTATGCAATATAAAAATAGCTGAATTAATGTACTGTTGCGCAAATGAGAAGGAAGGAGTTTACTAATACCTTGCTTACGACACGGCACCACAACAAACTCAGCTGCTGTCTCGGGTCTTCAAGTTTCAAGCATGCCTGAACACATGCAGCAGCAGCAAGAAGCAGACCACGTACTGCTGGAGGCGTACTCAGCTGTCCTTCAAGAGTGGACTGTGGCGCTGCGGAACATACTGTGGCGCTGTGGCTGTGGTGGTGGTAGTAGTGGTAGTGGTGGGTGTGGTGGTAGTGTTGG
>JAXIVD010006580.1:0-2500 GCA_036785275.1 Cancer borealis | reverse complement strand
AGATAGATAGATAGATAAAAAGAGACACACACACACACACACACACACACACACACACACACACACACACACACACACACACACACACACACACACACACACACACACACACACACAGGCCACTCCTTAACGATCACTCCCCTGCACGCTAACGAACATTAACGAAGAATCAACACTGTGCATTGATCACCATCGCTCACACCTTTAATTTGAAACCATTTTTTCAACCGCTAGGATGAACGAGACCAATAAACGTAATAGTAGATCAATGGATAGGATGAACAACGACTATAGAGAGGAAGATTTATCGTATGCTAGGATGAACAAGGGCAGAGGAAGGTTTATTGTATGCTAGGATGAACAAGGGCAGAGGAAGGTTTATAGTATGCTAGGATGAACAAGGATAGAGAAAGATTTATTGTATGCTAGGATGAACAACGGCAGAGGAGATTTATAGTATGCTAGGATGAACAAGGATAGAGAAAGATTTATGGTATGCTAGGATGAACAAGGGCAGAGGAAGGTTTATTGTATGCTAGGATGAACAAGGACAAGGGAAGATTTATTGTATGCTAGGATGAACAAGGACAGAGGAAGGTTTATTGTATGCTAGGATGAACAAGGACAAGGGAAGATTTATTGTATGCTAGGATGAACAAGGACAGAGGAAGGTTTATTGTATGCTAGGATGAACAAGGACAAGGGAAGATTTATAGTATGCTAGGATGAACAAGGGCAGAGGGAAGGTTTATTGTATGCTAGGATGAACAAGGGCAGAGGAAGGTTTATTGTATGCTAGGATGAACAACGACAAAGGGAGGTTAGTATATATATCCCAGGATGATCTAGGATTCTTAGGATAGGATTTATGAATGCTAGGATGAACGAGGATAGGTTAGGTTAGGATTTAATGGTATAGGATAGACAAGGAAGGGGATTAATAGGAGGGATTAATTGTGTTGTTGTTGTTGTTGTTGTTGTTGTTGTTGTTGTTTAGTGATGTATATTTATAATGATAATGATAATGGTAATAATGATAATGATAATAAAAAAAATCTGTGTGTGTGTGTGTGTGTGTGTGTCTGTGTGTGTATGTGTGTGTGTGTGTGTGTGTGTATGTGTGTGTGTGTGTGTGTGTGTGTGTGTGTGTATGTGTGTGTGTGTGTGTGTGTGTGTGTGTACGTAAAATCTGACCTACACTCACCACGTAAACAACCTCACCTACTCCCGTTTCCCCTCTTTCCTCCCTCCTCCTCCTCCTCCTCCTCCTCCTCCTCCTCCTCCTCCTCCTCCTCCTCCTCTTCAATCGAAATAGAGACATCTCGTCACCTTCCCCTCTTCCTCCTCCTCTCTTCCCCTCTTACTCCTCCTCCTCCTCCTCCTCCACTCTTCCCCCACCCCCCCGTGTAACTAGGTGCAAGAGGGGAGGGGAGGGGAGGGGAGGGGGAGGGGGAAAGGGGGGAGGGAGGGGAAAGTGACTCCTCCTTAAAACCAGCTGATCGATCCTCGCCCCCCCTCCCCCCCTTGGTCAGTCAGCGAGAGAGAGAGAGAGAGAGAGAGAGAGAGAGAGAGAGAGAGAGAGAGAGAGAGAGAGAGAGAGAGAGGGGGTAAGGGGAGGGGGTGAGGGAGAAATAACGAATCAAATCATGAACTTAGATGAACAGAAGAGAGAGAGAGAGAGAGAGAGAGAGAGAGAGAGAGAGAGAGAGAGAGAGATGAGAGAGAGAGGAGAGAGAGAGAGAGAGAGAGAGAGAACAGAAAAAGTTAATGAAGATGAAATGTATGTACAACTCTCTCTCTCTCTCTCTCTCTCTCTCTCTCTCTCTCTCTCTCTCTCTCTCTCTCTCTCTCTCTCTCACTCTCTCTCTCTCACTCTGCCCATCCTGCCGGGGTATAGAAGCCAGCCTCCCTCGGCCGCCCATGCGCACGCCCACACGCCAAGATCAACAAGTCTGACACTGTCCTTCCTCCCTCACTCTCTTCTCCCCTCAGTGTGCTGGTGAGCCTTGGTGAGAGAAGACGTGTGCGCCTCTGTCCTCTTGACTCCTCTTATATCTTAGTTATCTCCCTCTCCCTCTCTCCCTCCCTTTTCTTTTTTTTGGGGGGGGAAAATTTTCTTAGATTTTTGAATTTTTGAATTTTTTTTTTTTGGTTTTTCTTTTTAATTTTTTTGTGTGATTTTTGACTTTGAAAATTTTTTTTTTTGATTTTTTTTTTTGGCTGGTTTTTTTTCGTGTTTATTTTTGTGTTTTTGTTTTTGTTTTTTTCCCCTTTTTTTTTCCCTCATCCTCTTCCTTTTCCCCTTTCCTCCCCTTCCCTCCCCCTTTGAAAAAAAAGAAGCAAGATTTGATCCTCCTCTTCCTCTTCCTCCTCTCCTCTTCCTCCTCCTCTTCCTCTTCCTCCTCCTTCCCCCGTGAAAACAAGATTTGACTCCCCCTCTTCCCCTCACCTTCCCTCACCTACCCTTCTTCCTCCTCCTCCTCCTCCTCCTCCTCCTCCT
>JAXIVD010006579.1:0-20000 GCA_036785275.1 Cancer borealis | reverse complement strand
AATTACACGCGACATAATCCGACATTGCTATTTTTAACACGCTAAGTCCACCTGCAGCAAGCCCCCACGAAGCTGAAATTCCTGGTTGCAGTGGCACCCAAACACCCTCCCCAGAGAAACAAAGGTGGCCACACAAACTCATAACATCACGTGACAACAAATCCCTAGAACCGAGTCAACAAACGCCTTGACCAGCGCCACCTTTCTGCGACATCCCTTGCTTCTCACCCTGCCTCACTCACCCTCCATGGAGCCTTGTTTTTCCGTCCTTCCTCGTGTTTTATCAATGCAGTGTTATTGATAATCGTTACGACTTCAAGAGAGCACAGTTCACGAGGACTAAAAGGATTGACGTGCTAGGGAATGCGGAAGACCCAAGGACGCAAGTCAAGACAGAAGTTGAAACAGGGATAACGCAGGATAAATGCAGGTCTATTCTTTCAAACGCATGACACAGTGGTATGAAGACTGATGGAATGGCAAGCTGAGTATGTCCGGGGTCTTCAATTGGGTTTTATACTGATAAATGAAAAATGGAGGATGAAGTCAGTGTGTTGCTTTGGTGATAGAGCAAACAGTGTGTGGATGACGTAGGCGAGAAGAGGAGACACGAACTGTGTCATGAAGGAGGAGGAGTAATAGGAGGGAAGAGGAGTAGGACGAGTCATGCAGTGGAGTGTTAAGGGAAGTCTGCCAACTGAAATGGGCTCAAGTTCTTCGGCGAAGTGTCTGACGGGGAGGGAGGACAAGGGAGATGGATGAGACGCAAAGTGGGTGGAAGACGCTTGTGCTGGTAGAATTGCAGCAACGATTGGGTCAGAGTGAGGGAAGACGAAGAGAAGGAGGAGGGGAAAGATAGAGGGATGAAGGCAATCGTTGAGCAGAGAGAGGGGAGTGACAGAGTGAGCGTGTGGCCTGTAATTGCATGAGGATTAAGAAGATACATTTTCAAAAGGGGAGTCATGGTATGTGAGGTGCATGAAGTACTGATGGGAGGACAAGTACATATTCAGGTAGAAGGAAGGGTCGAACTTCTTCATAATGGTTTTCAAGAAGGTGTGTGTGTGTATGTGTGTGTGTGCGTGTGCGTGTGCGTGTGCGTGTGTGTGTGTGTGTGTGTGTGTGTGTGTGTGTGTGTGTGTGTGTTAGAGTAAAAGTGCATGAGGTACAGTTGTGGGAATGACACTGAAAAACAGTTCAACTATAAAAAGCTAAAATATATAAATGCTGGAAACACGAGTGAAAAAAAAAAAAAAAAAAAAAAAAGACAGCGAAGCGAGAAGGAAAAATACGCTAACAAATATACGGAATTTACGGGTGAAATCAAAATATTCCATAAAAATATAAAACAAAATCATAGCGAAAAAAAATCCTTTACATATGCAAGTGTGTGTGTGTGTGTGTGTGTGTGTGTGTGTGTGTGTGTGTGTGTGTGTGTGTGTGTGTGTGTGTGTGTGTGTGTATGTGTGTGTGTGTGTGTGCGTGTGTGTGCGTGTGTGTGTGTATGTGTGTGTGTGTGTGTGTGTGTGTGTGTGTGTGTGTGTGTGTGTGTGTGTGTGTGTGTGTGTGTGTGTGTGTGTGTGTGTGTGTGTGTGTGTGTGTGTGTGTATGTGTGTGTGTGTGTGCAGACGCGAGCTACTCTCTTTAGTCAGTGTTTACCTCCTACCTCAGTGCCTCGTCCCCTCCTGTTTACTCTTTTCTGCTGTATATGTGTGTGCGTGTGCGTGTGTGTGTGTGCGTGTGTGCGTGCGTCGTTCCAGAGCATTCATGGGTACTAAAATAACCGCGACACAAGAAAACGAGGAAAGAAAAACGCACAAGACAAATGGGCGAAAAATAATACAAACTGGCAATGAAGAGACGTGAAGGGGGAAGAGGAGGAGGAGGAGGAGGAGGAGGAGGAAGAGGAGGAGGAGGAGGAGGAGGAGGAGGAGGAGGAGGAGGAGACAACAAACAGAAAAAAAATGGAAGAGAGGAAAGAAGTCATGTCCTGGAAAGGGGATTTCAGGAAAAGGAAATGAGAAGAGAGGAGGAAAGAAAGACAAATAGGATGAGGAAGGTTAGGGAGATGCATAAGGAGGGAGAGGAGAGATAGGAGGAAGGGACGAAAGGAAATGGAAAGTGAAAAGGCAGATACGGAGGTAACGTTCAATAATTAAGTAAAACGCAAATGAGAAAAGAGGGAGTAGAAGGAGGATTATGGTGAAGAAAGGGAATAAAGTAGATGAGAGTAGGAGGGAGGAAAGAGGGGGAGGGAAAAGGGAAGAGGAAGGAGAAATAGAATGTGTGATGAAAGGCAATGGAAAAATCTCTCTCTCTCTCTCTCTCTCTCTCTCTCTCTCTCTCTCTCTCTCTCTCTCTCTCGCTCAGATTGGATGCCTATTCTCCTCAGAAGAGATAACAGCTTCCTAATGCAACAAGCGCTTTGGGATAAATAATGAAAAATAAAGGACAATGTTTTTCTGTGCAATAGACGTGCCAGCTTCAGGAAAATAGAATGTTTCAGCTGTTTTGGTCGTATCTTCACAAACTTAATGGCTGCTAATTCTATTCAGTTCATCCACAGACCTCTTTTTTTTTTTAGACAACTCTAGCATATATATTTTCCAATCGAAATTTATCTAACTTGGTGCCTATGATAATGTAGAAAACACTGTCAATTACTTCTCTTCAATTCATTAACTTTTTTAAAGATCTCATTTAGATCAATCAGCGCCAATCTGTTTTTTTAAGGGAATGGACATTAAGATATTATTTCAATGCATTTCTTCTGTCCCACAACCAAACTTTTTTTTTTTCTGGCATGACTCTAGTTATCCACGTATGTGCATTTTGTAACATTCAAGATGCGTCCTGTCCAGTGCTGAATGTAAAGTGAAGATAATACTGGTGGTTCTATTGCTCACACTTCTAGTATAAATCTTACTACACTAAAAACTTGAATCAACACCAACTGTCCTGAGTTGGAGGTTAGAACAAAGACATGATCCTAAATATCTTGTGTGGCCTGACTTTAAATTAATGTAATTTAAAGTGTGATTATTGAAATGATTGTTTTTCCCTACATAAAGTTTGCTATCAAAATTACATATGCGACTTAACTTTTTCTTGCCTTCTCTCCCAAATGATCTAATGTACTTCTGATATTGTAGTTTGATTCACCTAATGCTTTTGCCATTGTCCTCCCTACTATTAACACACCATCCCCTGCGGTAAAATATCCAAATCTATCACTAGCCTTTGTCCTGTACAAGTGAAGAAAAACTCTTCGGATTGAATCAGGCCTCCCCTTGTACAGTAGTTCCGTAATTTCATTTTACTCTGTTTCTTTCTTTACTATTCAAGCTAATTCAATATACCTATCTTTGATATATATATATATATATATATATATATATATATATATATATATATATATATATATATATATATATATACACACATATATATATATATATATATATATATATATATATATATATATATATATATATATATATATATATATATATATATATGTACATAGCTTTTAATTCTTTTTAAATTAAATTCTTCATCCGAATTTATGTTTCAAACTATCTGGCAACTGTTTTACATTCATTCCTACTTGCCCTTAACTTTATGCATGGACTACACCGTTCCTAACCTATCTATTAAATCGACCAACTTTGTGTACTGTCCTTCCACACTGATCTCACTGTTGACGCCACAACTTGACTCTCAATCCCGTTACCCTAGGAAATGCCTGACCCTTGCTTTCTCTTATGTTCCCAGCTAATCTCCTTCAGGTGTCTTTTAATCCCCTCGTAATCTGCTCTTCTGAATTCAGGACTCTCACCTACTTACTTTAATTGCTTACTTTCCAGTTTAGCTTTGGTATTATTTTTATTGTAGTCGTTGCCACCAAGTTTCCCTTCAACTTGTAAATCGTTGGTCTTGCTATTATTGCTAAAACCAAATTTAACATACTTTCTCCATTTAACTTAAGAAACTTCCTTAAACAATACAGAAACTATCAACTAATTTATCTGATTCAAGGTCACCCAAGTTATCCCAGTCAATATTCCAATGATTAAAGTAACTCATATTGCCTACATTTTCTATATTATTTAACGTCTTACTTAGGTTCTGACGCATGACTAAATCAAAACTTGTTTATAACTAATTAATTCATGAAACAAAAGTTATGAGATGAATAGAACAATATAACAGTACCATGTGCATATGCAAATGTTACTCGTGCTTTTGTTGCGCAATGTTTAATTCCTTCGATGAACTTTCCCGAACAACACGACAACTCCGAGACGCATAGTAATCAAATTGGTGACTGGATGCGTGCGTCTCTCTCAATAACACACACACACAAACACACACTCACACTCACACTCACACACACACACACACACACACACACACACACACACACACACACACACACTCACACTCACACTCACACTCACACTCACACTCACACACACACACACACACACACACACACACACACACACACACACACACACACACACACATACGAAATATACGTAAATGGAAAAAAAAAGTTACATATGAGTACACACACACACACACACACTGTCCGTACACATAACATCTGCCGGCGCCACCAAAGGCTGCACCTTCAAAGCACCAATAACCTACCGGCACACAAATACAAACAGACAGATATACACACACAAATACAAATACACACACACACACACACACACACACGCGACGTAGATTTAAAATATTTATTTTTCGAGCCACCATCAATCGAAATATGCTTGATAAACAAAAGGCAGCTATACATTTAATCTTAATGAAAGCCTTGCGGTCCAAACTCTAAAAATGAGTACTATTGAACTATGGAACTAATCACCACGTTCTTCTAGAGGTAAGGCACAAGGATTGTAACGACGAGAATGGGGTTTCAAAGTACACACGGTCAAAATCATACGCCTCGTCATTTCCAGTGATGCTCCCAGAAGCGTGTTGTAGAGGACGTTTCACAGATATTACGGTTTTCGTCCCGTCCTTCTCACAAAACCATGTTTATTCCATCGGATTCATATTAGATCCTTCCCCTGGGCTCTCTAACACGAACACTGAGTCTCTAAGCAATTTAGCATCACGGCAACCAGCACTATCCTGTATAAAACATTCAATGTTCGTTCGTGTTAAACATTGTTTCATATTAAGCATGCCAGTGTTCTTATAACCATTAGAGTACGTGGTGTTGCTTGACGAGGATTAAATACAAGCCATACAGCCTCACAAACACTATTAGCACACTCTAATACTCCCTAGTCAACCATTGATTAATTAGGACATTAAGTACATTTCTCGAGGGTTGTCATTGTCATCTTCAATGTTGCTCGGCATGTCCAGTGTTCAACTTTTCCTCTCTCCGTTATCCTGCGACAAGTGTTCTCACTCTTACTTTTCTGCCACAACTGAACTTTCCTTTGTTTATGGTATTTGCTAAAGGAAAAGCAAGCGCTATATGTGAATTCTTATAAGACTTTATGATATTGAGAAAATCAAACCTTCAATAACTTGTTTGTTCATCACTTTTCACCAACTAAAAAAAGAAAAAAAAGAACAATTTGGTTCGTAGAGGAAAGATAAAAGAGAATGAATTGAGTCCCTCCCACGGTGTGGCGTCTTATTCACCAAAGACTCAAAGGCCACTCAAGAAGATGGAGGTGATGGCTGAGGAAACGTGCAGTTTAGCGAATGTGTTCAACCTTGAAGCAACTTTTACCTCTTTTTACAAGCGAAGCCAAATGGAGCGTTCCACCACGCTGCTCCGGACATCTGGGTCTGATTTTTTCACTTCGAATGCTGAAACACGTTCGTTCATTAATTCTTCACGCCTCATAAGGCGAAGTGTGGGTTCGGCAAGGTTGCGCAGGCGTCTACAAGGATGTTTTATGGAGGGAAGCTGAGCAAGAGGCTGGTGGTAGTGGGAATAAGAGTGAAGGAGGTAATGCGAATGGTGTTGGTAGTCGTGTTATGGTGTGTTTTGTTAATTATGCTGTTGTGGTTGTTGATGATAATGTTATTATTGGAGATGGACTACTTGCCATGTTGGAGTGATGGACAGTGTCTCTTTATTCGTTTCGTTCGTTGCACTGCATTGCTGAATACACGATTCATCCCATCGACGTGTGGAAGACCCATATTGAGCAAGAATAAACAAAAATACGAGTGAGAAGGTCCCAGCACAGGAAGCTGCTGTGGATGGCGGGTCAGCACGCCTTCCCTTGCCAGCACTGCACCAATGCAGCCTCGGGCACGCTTGGCCCAAGTCATTAGAGTTGACAAACACACGGTGCCTTCTATTGCAGGCCTTATGGCCGTGTAAACATCGAGTGTCTTGATAGCGATTTCAAAACACACTTTCGCACACACATGCACACGCACGCACGTACACACAGACACACACACACACACACACACACACACACACACACACACACACACACACACACACACACACACACACACACACATACACATACACATACACACACACACACACACACACACACACACACACACACACACACACACACACACACACACACACACACACACACACACACACACACACACATACAAAGATCAGTGCATGCGCTAGTGAACCTGCTACATTACGAATGTCTCCATTATATGAACATTAATATTTAACTTTTATGTATATCTTTATCAATTCATGGACAAGTAGTCGGGTATGTGATTGGTGATGAGTAGTGATGTCAAATGGTAGGTAGTGAGATGGGATGCTAAGTCATCATGAATGGTGATGGGTATTGAATAGCAATGATGGGGAGTTGCAGGGTAATGGTGGTTTATATGAGTGATGAGTGATGAGTGATGAGGGTGATGAAGACAATGGTAGTAATAGTGGTAACAAGTTTGAGGAGATTAAGTGTAGTGATGTGATAAATGAAGTGATAGGGGTGATGGGAGGAATGGGTTAATGAGCTTGATAATTTAATGAGGTCTGATGGTGCTGAAGGAAGGTAAAAGGTTGATGGGGTGACGAGGATGAGGGATGGCGATGCGGTAGATGGAAACTAATGGGGTAGATGAGTGTTGATGAAGTGATAAGGTAAAGAAGTGTGGTGATGACGATGTGGTGGAGGAGGATGGGTAGTGATGATTAAAGGTGAATAGTGATGATGGAGAATGATGGGTAATGGGTTAGCTAGTATGAAGGGTGGTTATGGGAGTGATGGGAATGATGGGCAATGATAGGAGAGATATAATTTGATGACGGAGATGGATATGGGTAATATAGGTGATGGGAACTGATGTGGGTGATGTGTAACTTATTGGAGTGAGCGAAGTTAATCAGTGAGTTTATTTATTTTTATGTACGGATCTGTGTGGACCTGTAAACTTGTCTTCCATGGATCACTGTTAGTTGACTTCAGTTTGTGCTGGCGCGGGGACGACGTGTGTTTCTAGTGGCACCTCTTGAAAGCCTCCGGTACACCCCTTGTGTAATTTGACATCTAATATTAATGCAACAAATGGGTAATTATCACAGTCAACGGAACTTGAACGGTGGACTTGTCTATAACCTACAAAATATATCTAATTCCTCTGTAACTACCCCTTTAATTCTTGTTTCCTTTCGGGTGCCAGGTGGCTCTGTGGCACAGTGCTCGGCTCGTAGCCTATAGGTTGCAAGTTCGATCCTGGTTCACAACAGCTTCTTGGTGAGAGGGTTGCTCTCGTTTACTGCAGTAGAACCCTATGGTCTAATAGCTACCTAGCTTGGGGAAGATTATTGATTTACTTAACAACTGATCACTCAGCCACCGCCAACGGTGCTATGGGTTAAGATGGGAAGTATTGCAGCATCATAAAGGTTGATTAATTGCCAAGAAGGACTGATGGGAGATGATAGGACAATGGTTGATGAGGATATGTTTACTGGTGATAAAGACTAAAGGGATGGCTGAAGTTTGATGTGTGATGATGGGTGATGTTAGTGATAAGTTGTGATACGCGGATGGGGTTGAAGAGTGAAGAGTCAATATGTGCTGTAATGGGTGATCACTAAAAGTGGGGAATGATGACATTAGTCTTATGGTGAGGGTTATGGGTGATCTTGAGAGTGATATGTGATGGTGGATATCAAATGGGGGATAAGAAGTTCCATTTACATATCAGTCAGATCCACTAACATCATCATTACGTGCAACAAGCGCCAGCAGCGAGTTGGATAATATATACACATACATATACATACACACACACACACACACACACATACACACACACACACACACACACACACACACACACACACACACACACACACACACACACACACACACACACACACACACACACACACACACACACACACACACACACACACAAAGGACATATGTATGCATGTAAGTGTATACGAATAATCCGTGTCTCTACTGATAACATGAGAGTACTGGGTTGTTAAGATTGGCGCTTAATGCCACACTAACGACCTTTAATATCCTTCTTGTGCTCGCTGATCGCTGGATTCTTCTTGCTGGCAGAGATTAATGAAGCCAGGCGGAGCGGCGCCCCTCGCCGGCTTGGCTGCCCCCCCCCCCCCCCCCCACACACACACACTCCCAGCAGCCTTTGGATCTTATCTTTTATTTGAATCCCTCGGAAACATGATTAATGACATCTGAAGGTGATTACTATTTGGCTAAGTTGTGCCTTATACTTAATGAGGTCTTAGGAGTGTCACAGGAATCTATTCAATTTCCTTTGTTATATGTAGCTTTTTCTTGAGTTCGTTTCATATTTTCCTCATGCAATGTTTCTCCCCTTTCTTTTTCGTCTCGTTATACTCAGTTTTCTGCTGAATTTTTTATTTTACTGTGAAATCCATCTTTATGTTCCCGCCTCGCCACGACACAAAGGACTTACATTCATACTTATAACTTTTTTCGCTACTCTCTCATTCACACTTGTATATTATTCATCCCTGGTGTCCTTGCACTCACAAATCTTTTATATTAACAAATGTCCCTTCACTCAGCATAGTTGGTATTCCTTGACGTCCCTTACATCCGCTTCTATGCGTTGAGCGGTCTCACATTCCCCTAAGTTACCGCGGGTGCCCCAGCGAACACAATCAGTTCACCGTAGAGAGATTCACTTCCCTTCCCTCCCCTTGGCTCCCTAACCCTCACGTTTTCACACCCTTACTCCACACTCTCCTCGCCGACTCACTTCCCGGTGCTTCGTACATCCGCCTAATAATTCAAATCAGGTTATAATGAGACACAAATACTTACACAGTACTAACCATTCCTATCATTGTCTTATCCTCCATTACACCAATGCAATACTATTCTCCCATTGCCGCCAACAACAATATGTAATGTAATTAATGCTCTCAGTCCGTAAGACTCGTAACTATTATGTGCATTTACATAATGATTAAGTCCAAAATCTCTCTCTCTCTCTCTATCTCTCTCTCTCTCTCTCTCTCTCTCTCTCTCTCTCTCTCTCTCTCTCTCTCTCTCTCTCTCTCTCTCTCTCTCTCTCTCTCTCTCCCTATGACGGTAATACAGTGGGGATGGAAGAGAGCTACAACGTCTTATAGCGCCGTCTGAGGTTTGGGAAATGTCAACGCCATTAGTCAAGATGCCAAAGCCAGGTCGGCATCTTGATTGATCAGTCGGTGGGGCCAGGAAGCAGGAGACAATCACTAAGGGAAGGAAGATGAAAGGCAAGACCAGTGGAAGCGACTCGATCAAGAATGAGGTCTTTGAGGTCAGGAGACAGCTAGGCATTTCTCAGAGTATGGTTTTTTTCTTTCACATGATATAAAGTAAAAGATTTGATACATTACAAGAACATGTTAGTTATGACCATTACTTGAAACAATAACAGAGTGAACGAGAAACAACAGAATATTGATTAGCTATAATAGTTTCCATTCATTCATTTAAGGTAATAAATTGAATTGGATCTGACAAGGCGGTGATAAACGATTATATATTATCTACTTTAAATCTCTTCTCTCCTCTTACGTTATGAATTCTGAAAATGAGAAACCTGACATACATGTACAGTAAGTATTGACGAGAAGAATATGATTGACTCTCAGTTAACTGCATTTCATTCATTAGTGCAAGGCCACTTTTCGTCTCTCAGTTATGCTAACTCAATTTTGCCGCATCGCCCTGCTACTGCGCCCAACTCCTTGACAAGTTGAGTGCCTTTATTAGACTACTGCTACTGATACTACTACTACTACTACTACTACTACTACTGCTACTACTACTACTACTACTACTACTACTACTACTACTACTACTACTATTACTACCACTACTATTACTATTACTATTACTATTACTACTACTACTACTACTGCTACTACTACTACTACTGCTACATAATCATACTTGTTAGTACAATTACAATACTAAAATACGAAAGAGTTTGACTCACAAAACGATATAATAAGTTAATTCATCAACAAAATAATTGTAATGAATTTCTAAGTTACTCACCTTTGAAATACTATGTGTTTAGAGATGACAACAACGTCGTTCAAACACTGCCTAAAGGTCGCCAGGAAGTTTGCTGCTGCTGCTGCTGCTGCTGCTGCTGCTGCTGCTGCTGCTGCTGCTGTTGCTGCTGCTGCTGCTGCTGCTGCTGCTGCTGCTACTGCTGCTGCTGCTGCTGCTGCTGCTACTGCTGCTGCTGCTGCTCACCTCGTCGCGGACCTGAGTCTGGCTTCCCGAGGCGGCGCCGGAGGTGATGACAGAGCAAACATCCATTCCTTCGCCACCTTCCAGCAGAGCCCTCCAACAAATACTACTACACGGCTCCCTCCACACTTCTCCAATTTCTCTTCCTCTTCTTCTTCGTGTATCCCAAACACAATCAGTGTTCTGACAAATACTACTATACGGCTCATACTCCTCTATTTCTTTCCTTTTATACTTCTTGTATTTTGCGTATATCGAACACAATCACTATTCAGGCAAATACCGCAGAACGATTCTTTGCACGTTCCTCCTGTTTTATTCTACCTTATTTCTTGTATCCCGAAGGCAATCATTGCTCTGACAAATACTGATGTACGTACAATTCCAATCCTTATTGTTATTTCTCTCTTTTTTTTTCTCTTTCTCATGATCATCTTCGTCAACATCCTCTTCTTCTTTTTAAAAATTCACTGTTCGTAGTATCCAAACGCATACATGCATACAAAATAGTCAACCTTGGAACAAGACTCAACACATGAATCAAACAATATTAGAATTCCAGTAACTTTCATACAAAAAAAATACACCACCACCCAACCCACCACACTAAGCAAACAAACAAGAAATTCCACAATCAGCATATTTTCTTTTAATTACTAACAAGTTTGCTTACTTTTAATGGAATGCGTGTTTTCAATTTATCGTTCACAAAAATCCGAGCTGGTTTTGGCGGAAATTGTGGGGCGCCGTTATTTAGTGAAAAGAAGAAAAAATAGTTTCCGAAAGTGTTAATGTTTACTGCTATTTCAACAGAAAACATTGATGATATAATTTCCGTGTGGTGCCTCGCTTTGTTAATTTTGTTTATATGGGAAGAAGGTTGGATCCATGGTTAGAGTAGCTGCAGAAAACGAACAATCACGATTAGGATTCATTCCAAGATATCAATGATACAAAGATCGAGTCTTATAGGAAGATGTGACAACTTACGAGTACTGTTACGGAAAATACTTAAAGAAAACAAGTCTATTATCATTAAGAAACAGAAAATAATAAAAAAAAAAACAGTTAGCTAAATGTTCAATACGGAACTTATAGTACTTACATTCATGTGATGTGTTGAAGGATAGATAAATATTTCAATTTTTTTTTCTTGTAATCCTTGTATTCTTTCATAAACGCGATATTATGGGTTAAAAAGTTGTATAGAAACAACGGTAGACCATATGAACTACCTAACACGAGCAATACGTCAAAGGCAAACACTATATGAATAGCGGTAAAAGTTTATGAGTCTGTTTCATAGCGCCAGCACAATGTGGCTCCATGAAAACGTTGCACTACTTTCCAATTTTTGCATAGCGCGACACCATATATGAACTTTTATAAGACTACCACCGTGATCACCACCACACCACCACCACCACCACCACCACACCACCATCACCAGCCCCTCTATGATCGCCACTTTTACAATTACTATTACTACCGCCTCTGTCACTATAACCATGCAATCTTCTAACACCACAACCTACTATACTGCATCACCTGCCATACTACCATACTACCACAATCTCTCCTAATACCATTTCCATCGCCAATAAAAACAAAACAAAAAAAACACTGACACCTCGAATGTTACTTCTATTTATATATATACGTGGAACACATTTCAGTTTGCATTATCAACACCGATACAACTCTCAATCATCACATTAGCCATTACTGTAATGCTTCCACCAGTCGCATCACTGCCACCATTACGTACCACCACCAACATTACCACAACTTCAAACCACATAACTATTGCAACAACTAAACACGATGACGATGAAGGCGACTGACTATGAGGATGTCAAAGAAAAAGGTACATAACAGCTATTACACCTCATAATGTGAAGTATTATCATTATCATCATCATCATCATCATCATCATCATCATCATCATCATCATCATTATTATTATTATTATTATTATTATTATTATTAGTAGTAGTAGTAGTAGTAGTAGTAGTATCAGTATTAGTATTAGTAGAAGTAGTAGTAGTAACAGCAATAATAAAAATGATAAATGTAGTATTCTCAGTAATTTCATGTCTGATTTTTTTGGTGAATTATTTATTTTACTGTAGCTCTGAATACAAACAACATTGCCCAAACACAACCTAATCAGCATAATCTCACCTCTGAACCGCCATGAGCTGTCATCTTACCGTGTGTGAAATAAAAATCCTTCATGGCCGACGTTTTATTGAGGGAAAACCTGCATTGCTCGCGAGAGGGAATTGGGAAGCTTTCCATTCATTAGCAGCGGGGATCAGGCAAAGCAAAGCTGCTCCGAGAGGATTATTAGTGTAGTGCTGGCGAAAGTATGTCTAAATTTTCCTTGATTTATTTTTGTGTCACATAAATGATGATCTCTCTTCTCTCTCTCTTTCTCTCTTTTTTCTTTTTTTTCTCTCTCTCTCTCTCTCTCTCTCTCCTCTCTCTCTCTCTCTCTCTCTCTCTCTCTCTCTCTCTCTCTCTCTCTCTCTCTCTCTCTCTCTCTCTCTCTCTCTCTCTCTTCTCTCTCTCTCTCTCTCTCTCTCTTTTTGCCTCTCTCCATTATGGTTGGTGATGTCAAAAATTTACATTCCAATCAATACATGGATGAACACACACACACGCACACGCACACGCACACACATACACATACACATACACATACACATACACATACACATACACACACACACACACACACACACACACACACACACACACACACACACACACACACATACACTAACTAACTAATTAACTACCTAACTAACTAAATAATTGGCTGAATAACTAAATAACACACTGACCAATCACGTACGCAAAACAGGATGATGATAAACGCTGCGCAGAAAACCAAACCCTTGTTATCCCTTTGAAGGTATATACATGCTTTATAATAATTGCATGAAGCTTTGACAATAGTTCGCATAACAGCATTACGAGTACAAAAAATACAACTAAATATGAAAGGAAAATGTTACACGAGTTACTTAAAACTAGGAACAATTTTCCATGTGTAGAATTTGAGGCCGTCTATTCTACTTACTTTATTCAATTTATTTGTTACCATGGAACTTTAATAAACAAAAATATAAGAAGTCTTTAAAAAATAAAATAAATCAATTATGACCTGTTGCGAAGAATGACGAACCCTAATAATGGCAGAAGAACATTTTTAAAAGTGAGCATCGATTCTTCGGCCGATTGGTAGCGGTCAAACAAAAGAAAAAGAAGGACAAAAAAAAGTTTCGAGGTTGTTAGCGGTGGGTGAGTGGAGGCCAGGGCATGATCGATCGTGTTAAAGTTGATTTCTGTCTGATATGTTACAGCTGCGACCCGTGCTGTGTGTGTGTGTGTGTGTGTGTGTGTGTGTGTGTGTGTGTGTGTGTGTTGTGTGTGTGTGTGTGTGTGTGTGTGTGTCTGTGTGTGTGTGTGTGTGTGTGTGTGTGTGTGTGTGTGTGTGTGTGTGTGTGTGTGTGTGTGTGTGTGTGTGTGTGTGTGTGTGTGTGTGTGTGTGTGTGTGTGTGTGTGTGTGTGTGTGTGTGTATGTTGGGTAAGGCTAAAGCGGGCTTACAGATGCAAGATAGAGAGAAGAAGGAGGGAGAGAGGAAAAGGAGGGGGAAGGGAGGGAGGGAGGGAAGGAGGGAGGGAGGGAGGGAGGGAGGGAGGAGGGAGGGAGGAGGGAGAGGAGGAGGGAGGGAGGGAGGGAGGGAGGAAAAAAGATGCAGAGAGGAAAGCAAAGGAAGCTCGCTCACCCCCTTCTTCTTTGTCATTCCCAGAGAGGAAGGGACAGAGGGAGGGTGGGAAGAAAGCTTGCCCACTCCCTCCCTCTCACTCCTCTCCATTACCGTTCTTAGAGGATCAGGTCTCCCTCGTCATTGAAAAGGAAATTACTATAGGAATGAGATAGCGGTAAGGTATTGCGCTGCAGGGAGGAAAAGATGGTCCTGGGTGAATGTATAATGATTCTTATGTCTTGTTTTATCTTCTTCTTTTACTTAAGCATCACTTCCCTTTTTATGAAACTAGGAAGATCGCGAGTTTTTTGTAGTTTAGTTAGAAGGTATTCAATAAGTATCCGATGATTGCCATTACGTGTTTCATAAATTTCTTCTCTGTATCTCATCATCAAGTGTGTTTTATTTAAGTGGTTCGTTCTGTGTGCGAAAGGAGAACTACATACATGCATCCTTTTTCAGTTATTTGTCGCTATATTACAGAAGGAAATTATTAACAGACTGTGTTGTGATTCAGTGGTGTGTTTCGCATTTATCAAGTTTTCTTTTTTGATGAATAAAGTGACACATCTACCAGCGTTTGTTCATTAATAAAAACACGAGTGATTTTTCTCAGCTAATTCTATTTTTATTCAACGATTTAGATTTTAAGTTTTGTTGTCCTTGCACTTCTACGTCTCCTTTCTCCCTTTCATTTTCATCTATTATTAACTATTTTCTCACTTCTTTCAGCTCCTCTCTGTTTTCCCTCAATCACTTTTCTGAATCCTCTCTCTTTTTACTCATATTCTCACTTTTTTCATATTTCTTTTAATTCTCTTTGTTTTCCTCCTCATTCTGACATTCGCCTTTCTCATCTCCGTCTTCCTTCTTGTTTTTCTTCCCATCCTCATTTCTTGAAGTCTGCAACTCTCATCACGCTCCTCCTTCCTGTTTTCTTACTACTCCACCTCTGTCCCTACTACCTTCTCCTCCTACTCTTCCTCACTGACATACGAGACTCTCTACACTCCCTCTTGTTTTCTTTTTCCAATATTTTTTTTCTTCTGTTTTACTCCTCTTCCCCTCACCTCTTCATCTTCCCTTAACACCCGCACCTTACTTTAACCTCCCCTCCCCTGTCTTCCTCTTTGTCCTCTTTGTCCTCCTCCTCTTCCTCCTCCTCCTCCCCTCAAATAATCCCTCCAGTGGCCATCTCCTCCAACTCTTCTTCCATTTCCTCCCCGTCCTCGTCCTTCTCTTCTTTTTCATATTTCTTCTCCTTTTCCTCCTTCCACCTTGATGTTCGCGTCTCCATCACCTCTTTCCTTTACGCTGTTCGTCACTCTTTGCCTCATGGGATGGGGATTCACCCGCTGTGACACATTTTGAGACCTTGATCTAGCGAAGAAATATTGGTTTAAGACTATTAAGTATTTAAAACTACCTGGAATACCGAGGAACCGCGAGCGACACTCATTTAAATATTTCATCTTTATATTATTCTCGATTTCACTTTACATATTCATAAGTGACATCGCCTTCGCCGCCGCCACCATCGCCGCCGTCATCGTCATCTTTTTCCTGCTCTTCTGAACGTTTGCCACAACCACGTACCGTCGCGTCACAACAGAAAGCTAAACTCCAGCCATATTTTTATCCCTGCAACATTCACTGCGTCGTGAGGGTCGGAGCCTGACTTTTTAAAAATGTCTGCTGTGTGGCGGCGGAGATGGCGGCGGCAGAGGAGAAAGAGGAGGAGGAAGAGGACGAGGAAGAGGAGGAAGAGGAGAAAGAGGAGGATGAGGATGAGGATGAGGATAAGGATGAGGATGAGGATGAGGATGAGGAAGAGGAGAAAGAGGAGGATGAGGATGAGGATGAGGATGAGGATGAGGATGAGGATGATGATGATGATGATGATGATGATGATGATGATGATGATGATGATGATGATGATGATGATGATGATGATGATGATGATGAGGAGGAGGAGGAGGAGGAGGAGGAGGAGGAGGAGGAGGAGGAGGAGGAGGAGGAGGAGGAAGAGGAGGAGGAGAAGAAGTAGGTGTTGGTGGTGGTAGTGGTGGTGGTGGTGGTGGTGGTGGTGGTGGTGGTGGTGGTGGTGGTGGTGGTTGTGGTAGTGGTGGTGGTGGTGGTGGTGGTGGTGGTGGTGGTGGTACTGCTGCTGCTGCTGCTGCTGCTGCTGCTGCTGCTGCTGCTGCTGCTGCTGCAGCTGAAGGTATTTATTATGGAAAAGTTGGTGTCGGAAAAGTTAACCGTTCAGGGATAATGGGACTTTTATTATATCCAAAATTACTTCCACTGCCCCAAACGAGAGCCAGAACAAGTCGTAATTTATTGTTCTTAATTAGGAGAGACCAAAACTTATCTCGCCCACCACAATATTTTCTCGTACAAATAAAACAGAAGTGTACTTTGTCCGCATTAAGTGGTCCAGGTTCTTTTTATTCAGCTCACTGGGACGTAAATATTACAGGAATAGTAAGGAATTAGATTTTGGCTCGCAAATATATATCACGTGAAACCAAACAGAATTAGGTCACCGTCCTCTTAACTTCCTACATTCTGAAAGTTTAATGACCTTCTTGCACCCCACCTTGCACTTTGCGCACCCAACGCTATACCTTGTTGCCTTCTACACGCACCAGTCCACCACTCAAGGTACAGAAGGAAAAAAAGGAGGATTACATATTATCATATAATAACAGATACTACACCTGTTTGTCTATAACGAGTGTCTGCTGAACTAGTGAACCACAAGTGGAAGAACAGGATAGAAAAGAGCATCACGCCTATCTCTTCTTCCAGCATCGTGCCAGCAGGAGACAGTTAGAAGGGACCACCATTTATGAAATTAGAGGAAGATACCAAATTAACTAAATTAGACCATTACTAATCCTGGTACATCCTAGGAGAGTTGATAACTTTGATAAAAGTAATTTGTTAGATGGTGTCGCTACATTTATTAGAAAGATAAGCAAAACAACATTATTTCAATTAGATTATTCATAATTGCACAGAAGCATCCCATACATATCCTAGTACCTGTACTAGGTGGTCTTTTCTTAACGCAAGACAAGGATTATAATCCTTGTCTTGCTTCACAACAGATACCAACAACCAGGAAAATGTTGTGAGGATCCCGAGCGATCTTTAGTATCTGAAAGTAAACAGGAAACTTGAGTCTTCACTCACAAAATCTTTCGTTCACGGTTGTCCATCCTCTGCACTAATCATGAAGGTAAGTAAAGATAATTATCTTTACTTACCTTCATGATTAGTGCAGAGGATGGACAACCGTGAACGAAAGATTTTGTGAGTGAAGACTCAAGTTTCCTGTTTACTTTCAGATACTAAAGATCGCTCGGGATCCTCACAACATTTTCCTGGTTGTTGGTATCTGTTGTGAAGCAATTGCCTTCAGTATTATTTCTCCTTAAGTACCTTAATTACTTTGACGGGACTTGGCTGTTTCTTTTTCCTTTAGGACTCACCATCTTCCACTGGTGCCACTTATCCTTAAGAACACGTTATCAAAGGCAAACGCATCAGTTAATCATATGATAACCTGCTTCTCAGAGATGCATGTTTTGTTACACACTTTTGAAATAATGGTAAATAATTAGATCAACGGGTGTCTGCGATGATTTATGCCTTAAAAGCCTTATCTTATTGGCAATAGTTTTATTTGTAAGCATTTAATCACCTGAAGTAGTTTACAATTATCGATTCTTAATGATTGACATGACGCTTATGATCAATTCGAGTATAGATATGAATTTATCGTATATTTCATCTATACAATTAGCATCGAACATCTGACTCCGGATTTCCCTTTTCATGTTTGCAAAGATAGCTTTCCTATAATAAATGTAATAATAGCACATTTTCTCCCGTTTTGATTTGGAAATTCAACTTAATTAATTTTAAAAATGTTAAGATCGTTGCTTGCATGAGGTTTGCCGACCTCACAAGTATTTCATAGATAAATCTATAGTAATAAATTTTAAATGCTGCTGCTTCAAGTAGACTCTTGAACTGTTTGAGAAGAAACACTTTCTCTGCAAACTCGATTAATCTTTTTTCCTAAGCTTAAGGTTGATTCTTAAGATTGACCAGCTCTTCTAGGAACTTTTAAAGTCCTTGAAAATCACTGAATTTTTATATTTCATAATACAATAAATATCGTTATAAGGCATTAAATAATTTCCTGCAAGCGTTGAGGATGCATACAAAACAATTAGAATGATGATGATCAGCCACCACCAGCGTCTGACGGCCACCTTTAACGGCCGGCTCAACCAACACAACTGACATTGGTATAGATAAAACTAAAGAAAACCAAACATAGACTACATATTAAACAGAAGAAAACACATGGAAATCGGTGCAGGAAAAAAGAAAGAAATGTAATCCATTTTCACTCTGGTGTTAAGGTTACAAAAGAGTGTGAGGAAAGAACTACTAAATGTTTCTGACCTTGTTTTAAACACACACACACACACACACACACACACACAACACACACACACACACACACACACACACACACACACACACACACACACACAGACACAGACACAGACACAGACACAGACACAGACACAGACACAGACACAGACACGACACAACACAGACACAGACACAGACACACACACAGACACACACACAGACACACACACACACACACAGACACAGACACAGACACAGACACACACACAGACACACAGACACACACACACACACACACACACACACACACACACACACACACACACACACACACACACACACACACACACATGTATGAACTGACTATTCAGGTATGGCATTTATCGAGAGAGAGAGAGAGAGAGAGAGAGAGAGAGAGAGAGAGAGAGAGAGAGAGAGAGAGAGAGAGAGAGAGAGAGAGAGAGAGAGAGAGAGAGAGAGAGAGAGAGAGAGAGAGAGAGAGAGAAGAGAGAGAGAGAGAGAGAGAGAGAGAGAGAGAGAGAGAGAGAGAGAGAGAGAGAGAGAGAGAGAGAGAGAGAGAGAGAGAGAGAGAGAGAGAGAGAGAGAGAAAAAAAAAAAAAAAAAAAACAACAACAACAACAACAACAACTTGATGCATATAATATAGAAGACTAAATATTACAAAAGCCTTTTCATTTGTGTTTTATTATTTCTAATGGATTGTGTGTAGATGTTAGATTGGACAAACAACATAAGGTTATATAGAAATATTTGATCATAAATGGCACTTTGTCAACTAGCAGGGTGGTGAATAAACACCCACACGCCGTTGTAATGTGTGGATGGAGGGTGCTGTATATCATCAGTGGAGGTCATTTAATAACGGTTTTTTAAATTAAACATTGTGCTTTATATTCAATGTTGAAAAATATATATGATGTACAAGAAATATATACTGTTGTGCTTACGAATAATATATGCATATATGAGAAGATGATTATTATACAATGTAATGCAAGCACCACACGACAA
>JAXIVD010006578.1:5000-23371 GCA_036785275.1 Cancer borealis | reverse complement strand
GTGGTGGTGGTGGTGGTGTGGTGGTGGTGGCGGTGGTGGTGGTGGTGGTGGTGGTGGTGGTGGTGGTGGTGGTGGTGGTGGTGGTGGTGGTGGTGGTGGTGGTGGTGGTGGTGGTGTAAGAAAAGAAAAAAAATAGGATTAGATTACAAGTTCCATTTATCTATATACTCATTTTAAATGTTTATCCTCTTTTTTTTTTCTTCTCGCTATTGGTTATCTGTTTATTAATTAGATCATCCCGAACATACTAATGGTAATGAAATACAGCTGAGATACAGCCCACGTCTGCCTATCGATGTAGTAACGATACTATAGTTTGTTCATCTAAACCTGAAGCAAGCAAACTGCACGAGCCTTAGTGACCGCTGATAACACTACTGCCGTAGGTTCACAACTCTGTGATATTTTAGTGTTATTACTGTTTTACGTTGGTTTAACAATCACGATGTTTTGTCACATTTAAGAAAAGGTACTTAAAGGTAATGATAGCAGAATTCATGCATATCATAAAAAAAATGAATAGATCAATGAATGCGCGTTGTCAAAATTATGAAAGATTCACACGCACACACGCACATTTGAATACAAAGTAAGTATCCAGGTTCCTTAATGCAATTGATGGAGATCTTTTCATGAAGAAAAATTAGAAAAAAATATTAGTAGTAAAACACTCATTTTGGATAGAGGTAACAAATGGTGAACCACAGTGGTCAGTGCATTAAACATGTTTTTGAATGACATAAAGGATGTATATGATGCCATCGCAAATAATTACACTGATATGTTTGCTGGTGACACCAAAATACAAAACAAAAACAAAAATAAAAGAATAAAAGAACAAGAACAATATTCACTTAATGTAACAAAATCCTAAGTAGATGATCCTTTGCTGAATTCATGAAGTTGATCAGAAAATAAAACTGGAAGTTAATATTACTTAACTAACCTGATACTTGGTTGTCTTTCATCTTCATTTTTTTGAGGAATTCGAGGGTATTGAAGAACATGTCACTGTCGGAGTCACTTGCGTGCTTCGGGAAAGCTGCTTCGTCCAGCGAGCTCATGTTCCTCCTGGTGTCCTCTCGTTCTGATGGGAAACAAGGTTCACGGGTGGACTGTGGTTCTGTTGTGGATGTGTTTGTAGAAGTGGTGTTGAGTGGTGATGATGACACACACATTCAGACATGTACACGCACACGCACACGCACACGCGCGCGCGCGCGCGCCCACACACACACACACGCACACGCACACGCGCGCACGAAATTCGCACAAGGAAAATGGTCTCACAAAATTACACCTAATCCCATTCAATAACAGTTTCCTTACTAATTCTTCTTCTAATACGTAGTTTGTACTTATAAAGGAAAATAGGTCTACCACACAAATTACCATATTCTATCTTCCACATTAATTCTCTATTGGTTTTAAAGGGTAACAAGTCCAGATAAATCTGCGATAATACTATTGATAATATACTAAATATATCAGATAGACTACTGTAAATCTATGGAAGTGTTACGCTGTATGCTCAAAGTCTCTATATGTTTCCTCTTGTTCAAAGTAATAATAAACAGATAAATAGAGTTAAATGAAGAAAGAACTAAAAGCATGAATGAGAGAGAGAGAGAAAGAGAAAGAGAAAGAGAAAGAGAAAGAGAGAGAGAGAGAGAGAGAGAGAGAGAGAGAGAGAGAGAGAGAGAGAGAGAGAGAGAGAGAGAGAGAGAGAGAGAGAGAGAGAGAGAGAGAGAGAGAGAGAGAGAGAGAGAGAGAGAGAGAGAGAGAGAGAGAGAGAGAGAGAGAGAGAGAGAGAGAGAGAGAGAGAGAGAGAGAGAGAGAGAGAGAGAGAGAGAGAGAACCCATGAAGTGGATATTTTTTTCTTTTAAGCTTGGCTCAATTAAACAGATATATGGTTATGAATACACGCATCTTGAATTATGTACAGTCACCTTAAGACAAATGCTATCAAATTTCCTCACCAGAATTGACACACAGCTGACACTGCGTCCAAACGAATAGTAGAAGTTGGTTTTGTAACTTAGGGTGAAGGGGACCCAATCGACGGTATAAATACCTCCTTTAGTTTATTGCCTCTGCATAGCCACCTTTCCACTTGATTGTGATGCCACTTGTGTGTTTGAGTCAGATATTTAGGAAGGATGATTATTGAGATTTAGTGAAAGTGATCATATTATTGAGGCACTACAGACCATCATGTTCACGCTGCTTCATTCACACATCACAGATCATTCGGAAAATAATTCTAGCAATTATTTGGTTGAAGGATAACATTACATAGGAGTAAGAATGCACCGAAAAAAAAAAATCGGAAAACACAAAAGTTGTACGAATCTATCAAAGGCTTAAAAAATGTTTAAACAATAGAACAGGCTTAACTGAAACCTAAGGTAAAAGAGTAATATTCACTCAATGTAACAAAATCATAAGTATAAAATTCTTTGCTCAATCCATGAAGTCGATCAGAAAAATACTAAAGGTTGATATTACTTAACTAACCTGATGCTTGGCTGCCTTTCATCTTCTCTTCTCTGAGGAACTCGAAGGTATTGAAGTACATGTCACTGTCAGAGTCACTTATGTTCTTCGGGAAAGCTACTACGTCCACCGAGCTCATGTTCCTCCTGGTGTCCTCTCGTTCTGATGGGAAACAAGGTTCACGGGTGGACTGTGGTTCTGTTGTAGATGCGTTTGTAGAAATGGTGTTGAGTGGTGGTGTTAATAAGGCATTGTTGATCACCTAATGCCATTCAAACACTTTTTTTTTTTACTATTTAAAAAAATTCTGGTACGTAATTTGTAATTTAAAAAAAATAGAACTACCATAGATATAACCATATTCTATCGTCCCCATTAATTCTCTCCATGTTTTGAAGGGTAACTTGTCAAGATAAAACTGCGATAAAACTATTGACAAGGCGTTTACATGTAGTATCAAGTCGACTTGATAAAAAAAAAAATTTTTTTGGCAAGTTTTGGCAAATCCACCCAAGACACGAATTGCTGCGTTTGCCCTCTGACCAAACACCCAACCAGGGCACAGCAACATCCAACATCATCTACCAAAGACACTCAATGGAATATATTTCGAATAAATTAGAGGAAAGCAAAATGTTTGAGACCATTACAGTAGATTTAATACTTAAGATTTATATTATATATGTTGCTTTTGATATAAAATAAACCCAAAACAAGCATAATGATTGAAATATATTAGGGAAGTTGTAGTAAATAGCGACATGTTGGCCTCTAACCTTGGGGAAGAGGGCGGGGCATGTGTAGTTTCATATCGGGATATATTTTCGAATAAATTCCAGGTGTTATTAGGTAAGAATAACTGCATAGAATGTAATAATGTATATTACTGTATTTATTTGATAGTAAAAGAAGACAAGGTAAATGATGTTATTGGGTATTTAGAAAGGATAAATATGATGCATTATCGTACACAACAATCATGTTGTGTCATGTTTGGCTCGGTAGATTAACCTCGATATATGGATATATCGATGTATCGTTACAGATAAAAAAAATTATATAACAGCTTTTATACACTATAAACAATTATAATTTAATAACATCATTATTACGTGTGAATTAGTATGTGAAAATATAGTAGAAGCAATGAAATAAATAAATAATAATGCTTTATTGAGGTAAGAGGAAATGAGTTTTGCCCCAAGAGGCCATAACTCCGCCCATTCAAGAGGCTGTAGCTCCGCCCTCACGTTCATCTTTCTGTCAGTGGCTCGGTAGATTAACCTTGATATATAGATATATCGATGTATCGTTACAGATAAAAAGAAAAATATAACAGCTTTTATACACTATAAACAATAACATCATTAACATCATTATTACGTGTGAATTAGGATGTGAAAGTATAGTAGAAACAATGAATTAAATAAATAATAATGCTTTATCGAGGTAAGAGGAAATGAGCTTTGCCCCAAGAGGCCATAACTCCGCCCATTCAAGAGGCTGTAGCTTCGCCCTCACGTTCGTCTTTTGTTAAGGAAGCGCATAAAAATATTATATAAGGATAATAATGAAATAAACTTAGCGTCAGGGTAGCCACTGAGGATCATAGAGTTAGGTTAAGAAGGACTATTGATAAATGGGAACAAGATGCAGGCAGGAGACGAGATATTGCTAGCTAGTAGTTCGTTAAGGACTTGTGGAGACTGGCTGTGAATGTGTTGTTTCTGCCGCTGCTGCAAAAAAGTGATCTCGCGCATGTGCACCTCCCTCTATCCAAATAGGACGCCTCTAAACGTGTTCGTGAAGGACACAGAATTTCACGGATGTTTTGGCCACTGATGTAAACGCCTTTGATAAACCAAACACCATATCAGGCTGACTGCTGTAAATTTATGGAAACGTTACGTCGTAGATTCAAAGTGAAAGAAAACTTGGCTCAACATCGCAAACATATGAATGCGAGCATCTTGAAGTTTGCACAACCACCTTGACAACATCGTAAGTAGAACATCCTTTGAGAAAATCCATGAAGTTGGTCAGAAAAAGAAATTGGAAGCTAATATCACATTTAACTAACCTGCTGTATGGCTGCCTTTCATCTTCTCTTCTCTGAGGAACTCGAGAGTATTGAAGTACATGTCACTGTCGGAGTCACTTGCGTTCTTCGTTAAAGTTTCTTCTTCCATCGAGCTCATGTTCCTCCTGGTGTCCTCTCGTTCTGATGGGAAACGAGATTTTTGTGAGGTCTGGTGAAATGGTTGTATGCAGCTTCATTTATATTTGTATATATATTAAGTTACCAAATACTTAATCAAATAAGGGGACTGAAGTTGGCACTTAAGTTTAGAGCACTAAATCATATATACAAGTGTTTTTTTTTAACCAAAGAATTATAGTTATTCTAAAAGAAATTTTTTTTCTAAAGAAGTAATGTAAAGCTTTAATTATGAACGGTAACTCAAACCAGTTTGGACTTACCTGGAGACCTGCTTCTTCTCCCCATCTTGCGTAGCTTCTCTACATCGGTGAAGGATCTGAAGTGTGTATGGTTGTCGTTATGTGGCTTATCCTCTATACGGTTCCTAGGTAGATACGGTTCCTTGTTATTTCTGGGTTTCCTTTGAAGCACTGCCTCCAGCTGCTGAATGGTTAATTTCAGTAGCTCTTCCTCATCTTTCTCTTCTCCTTCGGCAGTAAGAACCACCTCACCTTCAGGCATCAGTGTTGCGTGATCTTCGTGCATACTTCCCTTAAACTTGTCATGAAGAGTTGCCGATGAGGATAAACCATCGTTATCTTGTTTCTTGATGTTCTCTTCGGCATCTAGTAAACGAGAAATGCTTTTCTTCCTCCTATTCAACCCGTATTCTGTTGACGTAACTGGGCACCGTATAGCTAGCTGGTGGTTAGTAATTTTTCTATTGTCAAGAGCGTTCTCGTGTGATGCTGATGTGGTGGTGGTGGTGGTTGGAGCAGTGGTCGTTGGTACTGTAGTGATCGTTATATTATTGATGGTTGCTGGAGTGCTGGTGACCGGAGGAGTTGTATGTATCGGGACAGTTAGTGTGGTGATTGGGTGTGCACTGTGGCCGTCGTAGTCAACACTTCCTTGCACTTCTCGTATTTGGTGTTCATGCAAAGACTCAGTTTCCACAAGGCGTTCATTGGATAGTGTTGATTCGTCCTTCCTATGAGTAGACGGAACGGTTGTATCTACATCTTGGTCAGTCACACTTGGCGTCACGTCCCATGGTAGAACTGGCGGACCACTGGACCACTCGGTTATCGCTGGTGGGTCTGTGGGATGCCTCGCCTGACGTTCGCGACCAAGACTGGGGCTGTGAGACACTGGACTAGCAGCTGCATCATTGGTCGTGGTGATATCTGCAAACGGTGAAACAATATACACATAAAAATAAATAAATAAATAAATAAAGCTATGAGAAAATTCGGCTCCCCGGACAAGGCGATATATACCTATCCGTTCCACCAACAGCAGACTATAAACAGGACCAAGTTAATCAATCCTACTGTCTCAATTTTTTTCTTCAAGGAAGCGTATTCACCGTGTTTCCAGCATCTCATGTCAAAATAAGAATGGGAACATTCACTGCGAGGAAGCGTCGTCCAAAGATTAATGTTCTACGTGCTTTACGTGTCTTAGGCAATGTTTGGGGTCACGTCACCACCGTCTGTTTGTATCGACACACACATCATCAAGAGGTCGGCGTTAGATTAGCACACGCACAATGCTTGCTTTGACCTACCGTGAGCACCATAACCGATATGGAGCACTTGGAGAACCATGAGTAGGCATCTTGTTCCCACCATCTTTATGTCCGCAACCTAGCGAAGTATTTTCCAACTAACTGGCCTCCTCTCCGGCCCTTTCCCCGGCTTCAGGGTTTCGAATCACTTCAACTGAAAAAAATCAGCTTCGTTCAAAAAATGCTTTGGGTGATTTACTTTCCAACTAACTGGCTTTCTCTCCGGACCCTTTATTCCCGGCTTCAGTGTTTCGAATCACTTCAACTCATAAAAAAAAAATCAAGTAATGATTTAGGTGATTTATTTTCCTTGCTGTGATTATGATATTTGTTTCCAGCCATGGCTCTCGTTACTTACTGACATGAGACATTAGCTGACTCTTTTACGTATACGTGTAACGGGTCTTAGTGAGCCACTGGTGACGATGTTACTGGTGGCGCAGCTACAGCGCTTCACCTCATGGCAACAGGCTTTCTTCTACCCTTGAGTCCGATCAGAGAGTGAGAGAGCCATCTCAGATATTACCTAAGACTTCTTCTTTCAATACTGCTTTTTACCATTATCTCGCTTTTTTAAAAACTTTATCTTCACTACTGCAATTAATTATTCCTCCTCATCGACGGTAACACTCGCCCACCGCTGGACGGACTCGACTGAAATGAGCGCCTGCCGACACACCTACATCCATAGACTGCTTACTAACTATTTAACAAGCTAATAAGATGAACTAGATATGATAGGAATGGGACGATGCTCGTATTTCTTTTCCATATTACTGTTTCTTTCAAACTTGCCGATGACCAAATTATACTTGACAAATGTGAACTGACGGAATGTTTGGCTGCTTCCTTTACCCTGCATATGCCTGGGTTATCTAAGGATTCGTGTTGGAAAGACCAATAAGGTTTTGAATAAGCACGACTATGGAGGAATGACTGTAGTTGATTTCTAATGAGATAATTAACTATATGGTAGATACTGATTTAATATGCACCTGGTATCATATGATTTCTCTAAGGCAATTTATGTTGTATGTCATCAGCGTCAATATCATTAGAATATAGTTACATATCTGACTAGTTATTTCAGATAAAACTAATCAATTAAAGAAATCGTAAGACAAACTGTGATAAATTGGAGGCGAATAAGTGTACAAATGTATGAAATGAGAAGCAATAAAATGGACATACTGCAATTTGAGGAATAGGTTTTGTACACGGTCGTGCTGGACCAGACAAACTAGTTATAGTAGAGATTGTTATTAAGACAGAAAGTAGTGAGGCAGATGCAACGCAGGGCGAAGATGTACATATTAATTAAACACTGTAAGAAACATTATTTTACCATGCGGCGTGTTATGCTTATGTGTCGCCATTCACGAGTAAGGTTTCGTTTTTTTTTTATCTATCTTGAGTTTCTTTTACTTTTTTCATATGGGTTATGTTGTTTAACTATCTTCACTACGGAGGAAGTGCATCATTGGGCTGCTAACTGCGTCCTTCTGCCCGTCTTCTGCGTCTCACTTGTTAGGGTGAAGAAGGACGCAATCAGCAACTCAATTATGCGTTTCCTGTTGTGACACACTAAAGAAAAAAAGGCGGAGTGAAGAACGGTAACTAAATAAAAAATATATAGACATGACGGAAGGTCTAATCCCTTATCACATTATCACCTGGCGTGGCTTTATCGGCTCAGTAATGCATGACATATTCAAGGAGGGCGTTAGATATTATTGTTTTAACATAATAGCAAAATATAATAACAAAATTGTATACGTAAGTAAGGTGGTACAATGATGATGATGATTATGATGATAAAATAGAATGAAAAAAATAAAAGCGCTGTTTACTAATATGTAGATTAGCATGTCAATGGTCATGTGACAATAGATAACTCGTCACAATAACTCACTTTTATCAATCCAATCAGTAAAGATAAGACGAGGACGTGATCTGTCTCCAGGTAAAGGCCATTATAAGTGCGCACCTGTCCCATGCAGCCACGATCATGAGGTGGGAGGTGCTCATAGTTGTTCTTATTATAGCATCCGCAGGGTTGTGCCAGGGATTAAGTGGAATAAAGGAAGGTGAGTGTCTGAGTGGAGGGCAGTGATGATGTGGTGAAGGGATGGTGGGGTTCCTCAAGGTTAAAATATAGTACATACGAGGTTGGGGAAGGTTCCAACGCTGCCACTGTTTGGGACACTGGCGCACTCGTGACCCCGTGACCCTTCATTCCCATAATGATATTACTTCATATTTCACTGTAATATATTTGCCTTGAGTGATTATGCGTCATTCCTCGTGATAGTATGCTACAGAGTCCCAAGTGATATATAGTGTACCCAAGCCGTACGATTCCAGTAAATATATTCAAGCATTTTCCTAACTATTTCAGCTACTTGCATCACTGTACACAGTCCCAACGCGGAAGAAATTTGACAATAAAAAAAATTACAAGAGGAACTCCACAGACATTGAAATTAATGTTTTGATTCCGACGGAATTTATGGTAACTTGTTTATCTTTTACCGACAAGAGATGAGTAATCACAATGGAAAATATCATGAATATTGTTTTACTTGCATGTGAATTCCGCCGCCAGACAGCGATGCAGTCACCAAATTTGTTTGAAAAATTGCCGACAAGACAGTGTTCCTCATTCTAATAACAAATGTCAATAGTCATGACAGAACATATTTTTTGACGTTCAGTTACACAGCTTTTATTTTCCCTTCCTTCTACAGTGAGTTGGAAAAGACTTATTACAGTTTAAAAAAAAAAGGTCACATAGAAGGATGTACTATTGATCATAAAAGTTTCTAGAAGTACTAGATACACATTAAGTTTAGGTAATGTGTATGAACTTACGAGTCTTGTCACTACAACGTGTATATGAGATGTATAGCCAGTTGATATACCACTGCATAAATGCAATGACAAATGAAATAAATGAATAAATCAGCATTGCAACATTCATTTTATCTATTTTTTTTTCTAGCAAAACTTGGTGACCGCTCTCAGCCAGTTACCGCCGCAGCGCATTCACAACGTGATGATACCAACACACATCCTAAGCTGCATCCATTGCCTCAAGAAGAAACGAAGGAGAAGGTCCCTCAAAAACCTGAGAGTGAAGTGAAAAGCTCGAAGGCAGTAAGGGTGGGACCCTTGAAGTTGGCAGCAGACAGCCGGAGGAAAGCTACACCGGAGCACCAAACGCAGCCTAAACTACCTCTCAAACTACAGTCGCAACCAAAAGCCGAGACAAAACCTGCAACGGTACCCAAAACAGTGCCTAAGCCAATTCATCAAACACATCCTGAGCCAGCACTTAAAAAGAAGCCTAGAACGAAACTCAAGCCTCACCCTGTACCACCCCTTACTGCACACCATAAACCAGTATCCAAAACACGGCCTCAACCACAGCCCAAAGCACAACCCAGGTCACAGCCTGAACCACAGCCCAAAGCACAGCCTGAACTACAGCCCAAAGCACAGCCTGAACCACAGCCTGAACCACAGCCCAAAACACAGCCTGAACCACAGCCCAAAGCACAGCCTGAACCACAGCCCAAAGCACAGCCTGAACCACAGCCCAAGGCACAGCCTCAACCAAAGCCCAAACCACAGGCCAAAGCACAGCCTGAACCACAGGCCAAAGCACAGCCTGAACCAAAGCCCAAAGCACAGCCTGAACCAAAGCCCGAAGCACAGCCTCAACCAAAGCTCAAAGCACAGCCCAAAGTACAGCCTGAACCACAGCCCAAAGCACAGCCTGAACCACAGCCCAAAGCACAGCCCAAAGCACAACCCAAAGCACAGCCTGAACCACAGCCCAAAGCACAGCCTGAACCACAGCCCAAAGCACAGCCTGAACCACAGTCCAAAGCACAGCCTGAACCACAGCCCAAAGCAAAGCCTGAAACACAACCCAAAGCAAAGCCTGAAACACAACCCAAAGCACAACCTAAACCACAGCCCAAAGCACAACCTAAACCACAGCCTGAATTACAGCCTGAACCACAGCCCAAAGCACAGCCTAAATCACAGCCTGAACCACAGCACAAAGTTCAACCTGTACAACATACCAAAACACACCCTAAGGCACAGCCCAAAGCACAGCCTGAATTACATCCTAAAGTACAGCCTGGACTAAAACCTGACCCCCAGCCCAAAGCACAGCCTGAGGCACAGCCTAAATCACAACTGAAAGAATCAGGCACTAAAACATCACCAGCAAATGACTCTGAAAAACAGAAAGTAGTCCGGCCCATTGTCCTTCCCAAAGCTTCTCAACAACCAGTCTCTTCACAAAAAGAAACAAAATCCAAGGTGGTGAAAGGTGAATATGATCACCTTGATATTGAAAGGTAGGTTACATTTTCATACCTCCATTATGAAAATCTTTACTCTTAAGCAAATAATGTTTGACATTTTCCAAAACAAAATAGTTAGTGAATAATCAATTCAAAGTTTGGCTATCTATTTTATTTTTGAACTTATGTGAATATGACTTTAAATGACAAAGATGGTCATGGAGGAATAACTGGATTTTGAATAACTGAGAAATATGTGTGGAGTCAGTCATGGGAGATGAGAAATATATACATAGGGATGCCATGAATTAAAAGCCTTAATTCCAGAAAAGACTAAGCTTAAAACTTTACCAATAAAGTAGTCACTGATGGTTCCAATGGTGTTTGTTGACAGGTATTTGTTTGTACCGCTATGTGCCTCATTTCTATTTACAAAAGTTTCAGCACTTTCAATCTATCAGCCTAGGCGACATCTTATTGTAGCTCTTTAATCTTCCCTGTTTGATTTCCCATTTTTGTGGCAGTATATAGTATGTATAGTATGTAGGATAAAGGAGCATTATTATGAAGTATTTTCTCAATTGGTAACATGCTACAGTAGACACCGTCTAGACAGGGCCAGTACGCGTTTATTTCCTGTCACGCTCCACTCTCCATTCCTTCAACTTGTACTTAAGTACAATGACATATATTTGTACTTGGACTTAAGTACGTAGCAAAGTAACTGTACTTGTACTTGTACTTAAAAAATATCTAGATATTTGGACTTGGACTTAAGTACAGTAGCCTGTACTTGAACCCAACCCTGATACAAATACATTTCCAAAAATTAATATGCTAGAAAATTCTGTCATGACTACCCTCAATGAAAAGCTTTTTTAATATTATCTATTTATATAATATGAAATTATCTGACTTAAGGATTTCGATTATGGCATTTCTACCTGATTAAACAGCTTTAACTACTACTAATAATAATTATAATAATGATAATTTTCATTGATTTCTTCTACAGTTTATGTTACTGCTAGAAATGGATTGTTATAATTACCTGTATGCTTTTCTTGCTACCCTAGCAAAGCGGCGGTGGAGCTTCCAGTCAATGAAGGGATATCAAATCAAAGCAAAGTGGGCCTCATCTCTGTTATCCTGATCACGCTTACTTTGTCTGCCACCATCCTGGGAGTGTGGTACAAAAAGATCAGGTAATCTCTCTCTCTAAACAATAATAATAATAATAGTAATAATAATGTCCTTCAACAGGGTAGCAGAGCAAGTAGTAATTGATAGGATTGTCACATCCACTGTAATCAATAATTTCTTCGGCAAGGTGTGACATAGCATCTTGCTAACATTAGTGTTAGTGGAATCACTCCATGAGAATGATTCTGAAGATTATCAATCAGAGACCGAGGAATAAATTGTTGCTGAACTCTAGTGAGGAGTAGACTTGTGTTGTGAGGAAGTGATAACATCAAGGCTTCTTAATTCATCTCTCGCCTGGAAGCTACAAACCCAATCCAATAGAAGCCCCTTTCCTCCTTTCACACACACACACACACACACGGTGGTTAACATCTCCACCTGTCACCAGCAAGGGCTGGGTTAAAATCCTGTTCAGGTCGCTAAAGATTTTTCACTGACAGGGATTAAAGGTCTTTATGAGCTCTGAGCTCTTTCGTTCTGACAATCAGTCCAACGCTTGATCTTCAAGACCATAATGAATTACACACATACACACACAGGATGCTACTGTAATATTTTCATGTTACCTGGTGTTGCAGTATTTACCTTTTAAGGTGTTACTTATATATTTCCCTTATGGCACGTTGGCTCTCTTTAGTTCACAATTAAACAAATTGTGTAGTTCAGAATAGAGACTTCAGTCTACAATAGTGTTGCATCACCATCTTACATTGATTGATTTATTCAGTTCTTTGATATTTTAAAGGTAAACAGGATTATCTGTACAAAGATTGCTGCTACTAATGTTCTACTTGTCGAAGTCCACAATAGGAATTTTATCACTAATGTAATTGATAATGTCTTTTAACCAGAAAGTTCAACATTTTCTTGTTTAATAGGTAGAGTGGTATATTATGATTATTGGTACTTCTGCCAACAGCTTTGACCATAACCGCTATAAGGACCACACCTTGCTGGTAGATGATGAAGAGGAGCTTGGAGTCTTCAACCGTTTATCATACAACACTGGAGGCTACAACACATATGAATCTTGGAATCAGGTACATCTATACCAATGACGTCCTTCTGTTATAATAACATTATTTGTTGCTATAATTTGATCAGTATGTCAACCTTTTCCTTTAAATTTCTTAAATTTCTTCAATAAATCAATGATGGATGAAACTTGCATAGAATGGCTATTGTTACATCAACATGGTTTTTCAGAATCACAATGACATGAGACTAGGTAACAGCATGAAGCTGCAGTGAACCTGTACAGATGAATTATTGTAGATTAATTCCAATATTGAAATAATGTTCTGTGATTTTTACATCAGTAATGAAGACTACCATTAATTGCCTTGGTATGATAAGTGTTTTAAAGAAGGAATTTTATTCTTGAGGTGTATGTGCATTGTCATGAAGCAGTTATATTTTCTTTTCTGAGGACAGTAAAATAGTTCAATAATTTTTTTTAAGTAAACTTAAAGTTGCCTTGCTATTTTCATGTGTGACTAATAAAATATGTAAAAAAAGTTTTATTTATGTGTAATATATTATAAATATAAGTTTCCTATTTCTGCATATGAAAGACAGCATCTAAGAAGAAGAATAATGTTAACAATATAAAAACCTGCTTGCTTCTAGCTTATGGGATGTTAAAAAGTAATGAAGGCGAGGTTCCCAAATCTGCAAACTTGTTAAATTTAGTTCACTTGTGATATTATGGAAATGTAGACATATAAGCATTTTAATCCCTCTCTGAGATTATACTAATTTTACTACTACTACTACTACTACTATTACTACTAAGAATACTTTTACTCCTACTACTACTACTATGACCATTACTTCTACTAATGATTATAATAGTGAATAGTAATATATAATAATAATAATAATAATAATAATAATGATAATAATAATAACAATAATGATAATAATAATGATAAATAAATAATATTAATAATAGTAATAATAATAATAATCCAAATAGAAATCTAGAGAATGTAGAAAAATGTGATATATGAAAAATTTTCTTAAAAAAAGTATATGGTTTGCAACACGAGTTTCTCTAGTGTTAAGGCCTGTCCATGCTCTGCCTCATAGGACGTGCTCTAAGGAGGTGTGTAATGTTGAAGAAACAAAATAGTGTTCGCATTACAGCCTCACACTCATCAGCACACCTTTGATCATTAGTGGTGCAAGGCTATATGCTGATGCTTAGGTGACTCAAAAATACATACTATGGAAGATCGTCAGTTTTAGTTCTGGCGGAAAAGAAATATTAAACAGATCATATCTGATACGAGCATTGAGTCTCTTAACATGGAAGTGGGATACTTTCAGAATTAATAACAGAAAACCAAACTGACTTTGAAAATTACATAAGAATACCAATAACTGCATTTCATGAGATGCTCACGAGGTAGTTTGGTAGAGTGGTGTGCAAACAACCTAATATCTGTGGAATTTCACTGGCTATAGCAGCTCAGCACTACCATCCGATGGTTCTTGGTCAGATTTGGCAGAATCACTCGTGGAAACACTCACAGCCATGTTATCAACACCATCACTAATAGAGCAATACGAGGAACAGTGTGGACAAGCCTATATAAATCATCATTATTGTACTCAGCAAGTACTTAAAATTTAAGCTAGTTTTTTATGAAAACAATTTCTTTTAAAACTATCACTTTATTTCAACATCAACAATGAAAATGTTAGAAACATGCATACACAGGAAGTTTGTGCTGACTCTGTGTTATATTGCATGCATTTCAATTCATTACTCAAAAGAAAAATTTCCAAAACTAGAATACATTTAGCATTTCTATACAAAATAAATGTTCATGTATCAACATATTTTGTAAGTAACTACATATAATATTGTACTATGTAACTAAATACTGTATATAAATCAGTCCTTCATACAGAGTATAATAGTCCAGTGGAATGTTTGGCCTTGGGTTGACTACTTTTAAATCCTGCATGATAAATAATGTATCATAAACACTGTAACAATAAGTATTCATTTTGGCAGTGGGACACATTGCTTTACATAAACATCTGCATAACAGTCTAGCTTGTTATCAATAACTATTGTGAATGAGCTGATCTAAAAAACACAATCATTAAGAACACTTGTGATTAAGACATTACAGGTAGTCTATTATAAGGGAGTCTACCACCCACCAGTCTGCACATCACAGCAGCACATCCTCAGCTAATGGGGGAAAGGTTTTTCTTAAGTTAGTACTTGAGGCTTTGGAAAATTTGTCTCAACACAGACCATTAGATGTACTATATACAAAGGAGATGAAATTAGGGATAAACTTTACCACAACAAAATGGGACTGTCAATTAATATAAATATATGAGAAAAAAAGAAGAGATTTTACTAGAAAATGAGGTCAAACTGGAAATCAATATATATATATATATATATATATATATATATATATATATATATATATATATATATATATATATATATATATATATGAAGGTAAAATATTAACTATATAATATTAGAAAATATAAAGGACTTTACAAAATCGATAATTCTATACATATCTAAAGATTAGATAAATTAAGAAACCTAGATTCACTTCATGGATTGAATAGTAGGAGTGAAGAAAATGAGGGAGAAAAAGCAGCATAGATAAATTTGTTTCATATTAAGAAAACCAAAATACATTAGCTTACCTTCAAACTTCATACAACTGAACTACTTTTACAAATACTCATCTTATTAAATATTCATTGAATTATCTTTTACATAAGCAATCACACTATTAAGGTGGAAGTTATCTCTCTCTCTCTCTCTCTCTCTCTCTCTCTCTCTCTCTCTCTCTCTCTCTCTTTACTGGTCTCTACACATGCATTATATATCTCTATGTCTCTATATAATATGTAAAATATATATTAAACAACATGAAAACAACTAGAATGTGACATGGCTTTCCACATTCAAAAGCAGTCATGTGTTACAGTACGATGCTAACTAATCCTTACCCTGATCTCTAGGCTGAAGCAACACTATATATGATGTGCTGCTCATCACGGACACGGCAATATCTTCTTATGGCACTGGTAATAAGCTGGACATTGCAGTTAAGCAGTTAATGTGTGAAATGGAATAGTTATCCCTGACATCTGCAGTTTCTTGCTAGCCTGTTGTGTGTGTGTGTGCATCGTTGAAGCAGTGGAAACTTGGGGAGGAAACAGATGAGAAGCAAGATATAGAAGAGTTATCATGAAAAGTAGACTAGGGAATAAAAGTGAGTATATTCAAAATGATAGTAAAGAGGATGAGGTTATGAGAAGATGAAATAATCTATAAATTGCCATAAAGGTCAAGGTCAAGATCAGCATCCGAGTCCAGTTCCTCCTCATCAAGGTCACTGCTCCAAAAGACGACTTCTTGCGAGAGGTCTCCAGGGCTCCTCTCTGATGTGATTTTTGGCTCATCGTCATGCCTGTAGAAAACTTTGCTCATTAGAGAGGCTTCTATGAGTTGAAGGGGGGCAGGGCGGGGGACACCAGCATTCTGTTATTCACTGCTCTAAAACAAATGATTAAGGGAGACATGATACACAATAGCTAATAGTGAGTACAATGAGTGACTAAAGGATACACAGAAGGTCCTTTGATGCAGTATTAATGTCTTTGTTTTTTGTGTGTGTTTATAAGGATACGTATCTCTCAAGTATATCCTTTCCATTTTCAGAGATAATTTAAGAATGTAATTATTTTGTTAATGCATCACCTATTTAAAGTTGGTATACATAGTAATATAACAGAAATTAATAGCAAACTGTTTTTTTTGTGCATCTTTTATCATTTAATAATAACGATGATGATAGTTGTGGCCATGGTGATAAAAACAATGATGATGATGATGGTGATGACAATAATAATGATAATAATAATAATAATAATAATAATAATAATAATATTAATAATAATAATAATAATAACAATCTTTCTATCTATATATCTGGCTTATATCCCCATCAAAAGGGATTTGCCAAGATCTACTTTCTATTTCTCTACAAGATTAGTGGAAGACCTCAGGCAGATGTGGCAAGACAATTAAGGTCGACAGGTTAGAATGAAGAGATAGTAAATAGGACGAGGACATGGAGAAGAATTGAAGTTTACTATAATAAAGTACTCATTCCGTTCCTAAATAGAGAACCCTTTCTGCAGTCCATCCGTAGTGGTTCTCTTAACTAGATGAAATGTTTTTTCTATGAACAAGCATTTCATTATTTTCTTTGTCAGATAGAAAAAATAAATGAATGAGATGGTTTAGATATCCTTCGTCTAATGTGTTAAGATGATTATTAAAGTAATTTACAATAACAAAATTTTGTATTTCCATCGTCTAATTCCCTAATAATTTCAAAAAAAGAAAAAAATCACCAAAAAAAAACTGACATTAAAGAAATCAATATGTGTTAAGACCCTGTTTGCCATAGGATCCTAAAGTGTCCTACAGTTCCCTATACCATTTTTTTTTTTTAAACAAAAGAAGAGTGGATAAAAGGCAGCATCATCAACTGAGGAGATGCTTTAATACCTACTCTTACAATTAACCATGATGTATGTAAACTTGAGTAAACTTCAAATATTTATTTAGGTGATTTAATTCATTCTTAAGGCCATAGAAGGTCCTGATTTGAAGCTGCACCGTTAAGATTTACATATGAATTTATCTTCACAGTTCTTCACCATTCTTTGTGGTAAGTGATTTAACATCTCTTTCCCTTTCCTTCACTTTCCATGCTCATTATAAAGTCTTTCTCCTATGACAAGTTAGCTTAGTCTCCTTTTCCTTACATTTCACCCATATTCACCACCAGCTGTACCATTACAATTATCTGTGTTCAGCTATGTGGCACCCCAAGCAGCCGTCCCCATCCTTCTCTTGACCTTGTAATATATCACCTTTCTGAGCGTTTCTGCAACCATTGTCCTCTTTCATCATGTTCCTTTCTTCTATGCCACAACCCATCCATCCCCCTTCCTTTTTCCCTCCCTCCGATCCACCCCGATTTGTTACCTGGATAGAGAGTGTGGGATGAGCCCAGCTGGTCACTGCTCAAGGCTTCCCTCACCACTAATCACCACCATCACTATCACTATCACTGTCAGCTTCCTCATCATCACCACTAGGAGAAAGAATATCACCATATGCTATATCAGTCTCTCATGCTCCTTTGTTACTCAAAACTTGTGTCATGTTTGCAAAGTAACTTTTATGATGAAAATGTATAACTTTCACAAAATATTAATGGAAAATGCATAACTCCATGCCTGATATAGGCATAAATACTGAAGTAAAACAAAATTAACATTAATTTGATTCAATGCAAATAATTTTGATGGTCAAAATTAACTTCAAAAGTAGATCATAGACATACATGTCAAAATTATTCTTAGTGGCATTTCAAAATAAACAAATTATTAGCAGCCTAAACATCGACACATATGCTAATCATTTACTAAATTGAAAATGTTCAAACTGAAGTATAAGTGTTGTGTTAGCAAGACATATAAGAAAGCATTATATCAAAGCTGAAATGAAAG
>JAXIVD010006577.1:12500-20000 GCA_036785275.1 Cancer borealis | reverse complement strand
AATAGCTATGAAGAAAATTTAAATTTTATGAAAGAAATCAATGCATAATACTTTGCACTCCTACATCTAAAATTACATTCCAATTTCATTTCACTATAGCTTGATAGAACAGGCGTCTCCTGCTCTTTCTTTTATATTCTATACGTTTTTTACGTAAAACCCAAACATTTCGAGTTATTTCAAAATATATGATTTATCTAAAAAATTCTAAGGGTGTACCCTACAAAATTTCATGAAAATTTCCACACCTCCGAATCTCATGAAAATTGGTACAATGATGTTTTCGGTCATGCTGAACACGAATTTGGACTTATTTTCATCATTACTATAATATCAATAGAACGAATCTAGATATTATCTTGATGTTATAATATGTTTTACTATGTAGATATATTTCCAAAATATAACGTGTAGGGTGTAGATAGTGTTTCCTTGTAGATAACACACCCAAGTAGCAGCATGGTTTCAATACCACCAAACATATATACTGTTCCCAATATCTACAGAACTACATAATAATAATATCTACAACACTACTTTTGAACGCTACCAAACTCAACTTTCTTTACCTGTCCATAGATGTTAAGATGACACTAAGTGAAGCCTTCAAACACTCCTTATGTACCTCCACCTGAGAGGAGAGAAAGTAGAAAAAAGTAGAAAAAGGACAATGGGAGGGAAACAAAGGAAAAATAAATAAATAAGAACGAGAGGAAAGAATATATCAAAGGAAATATAAAACAAAGAAGGTAAGAATTTTCCTTCAAATTTTTATAAGACACTGAAAAAGGATATAAAATAAATTCTTACATGATAAAAATTTGCACTCCTATTTGTTTCCTCTTGTGTGTGTGTGTGTATGTATGTATATGTGTGTGTGTGTGTGTGTGTGTGTGTGTGTGTGTGTGTGTGTGTGTGTGTGTGTGTGTATATGTGTGTGTGTATGTGTGTGTGTTAGGTCCGTTCACCCAGACCCCATAGTTTGACAGTCCCGGCATCACGGTCTCTATCTCGGTCATCCTTATCATCACACGCGTAGGCCAGCAGGAAGTGTTTAGGGTGCTGCGGGGGGGGGGGAGGAGAGAAGGGAGAGAAAGGGGGCATTAGATAAATAAATTAAAAAAAAAAAAAAAAAAAATACATCTAGGTCATATTAGGTCACGCTAGGTCATTCTTACCCATGCTAGTGTGAAGGTAGGGTAAGCCACGCTGATATGTGCCACTTGCTCCCCTGTCTCCACATGTGCCACGTCAATAGCCTGGTCCTCACTCCCCGAGGCTAGCAGCTGCCCGTCACTAGAGAAGCTTAGGGTGCGGACCGGCCACTCCAACCTGTATGTGGAGGAGGAGGAGGTGGTGGTGGAGGAGGAGGAGGAGGAGGAGGAGGAGGAGGAGGAGGAGGAGGAGGAGGAGGAGGAGGAGGAGGAGGAGGAGGAGGAGGAGGAGGAGGAGGAGGAAGAACAGAGGAGATTACAGTATTATTATTATTATTGTTTTTATTAGCATACACATTTACCCAAACACAAAAGGAGGAGGAGGAGGAGGAGGAGGAGGACAAGAATTTAGAACGAAAATAACGATAAAACTATTTCACATCCTTAACAAAACACACACACACACACACATACCTGGGCAATGTACGTTTACAGTAGAGTTCCTGAACATCCCAAATAGAGACAAGTGCATCTGCTGAGCCCGTGGCAAAGTACCTTCCTTGAGGCTCAAACTTGATGCAGATACAGTTACCAGGGTGGGCGTGGATAGAGTGTACCAACTCCATCTCAGGGTAACTGTGGGGGGGATGGGGAGGGAGTGGGAAGGAGTAGGGAGGAGGAGGAAGGATGGGAAGGTGTAAAGGAGTGGGTAAGAGTAGGAAGGTGTGGAAGGATGAAGGAAGGAGTAGGGAAGGAGTGGGAAGGATGTGGGAGTGTGTAGTAAGGATGTTGGAATCAGTGGGAGGGAGTGGGGAGGAGTGAGAGGGTTTATGAAGGAGTGGAAAGGAGTAGGAGAGAGATAGGAAGGAAGGAATTATTTGGTTATAAAGTATCACTCTCTATGTGATTCTTATACTCATTCTCTATTTCTGTAAACTCAAAATAAATCATAAAACATTATAACTATTTCCATAAACTCAAAACATTAACAATTTATCTCCCTAACACACTCTCACACACACACTTACTTATAAATATGTATGTATCCTTGACCACTCTGAGCATTAGTTAGATAGAACAGGTCATTAGTGTTGTTCCAGGAGAGCTCGTTCACCTCAAACTTAAACTGCTGCTCATGTCTTATCTTCTGACTCCTCACGTCTATAAAGGAGACTAGATCCTCCTTGTTTCCTACCGCGATGGTGTGTCCGTCAGGCGACCAGGTGATGTTGATGTTCTCACCTGTGTGTTAAAGGACTCGTTACCTGTGTGGTGGTGGTGGTGAAGGAGGAAGGTTTAGAAAAGTTTATGAGGTTTAAGATAGATTGAAAAGGTTATAAGGAGGTTTATATAGCATTAAAAAAAAAGTTTATGAAGTTTAAGATAATTTGAAAAGGTTATAAGAAGGTTTAGATAGCATTAGAAAAAGTTTATGAGATTTTAGATGGTTAGAAGAAGTTTAGTTTATATTTCATCAACCTTCTCTACTTATTCCTATCATCCATCCATCTATTCCAAGCTACACTATCAATACTTTCTATCCCATCTAGTTATGAGTCCCTTCGTCACCACTCCCCTCCACACTGTAACCAAGTGGACCCCCAACCCACCCTTGGTAGTGATGGTTGCAGAACACTTGTGGGTGCGTGTGTCCCAGATCCTAACAGTCTTGTCTCCGCTGGCCGAGGTGAGCTGCTCTGAGTGTGTGGGGTGCCAACATAACTGGTCCACACTGTCCCCATGGCCCTTGTAGGTGTAGTCCTTCCGCTGTGCAATGATAGAGTAATTAGATAGGTTAGGTTAGGTTAATATATAGATAGTTGAATAAATTAATGGTTAGGTTAGTTGGATTAGATAGATATTTCAATGATTACAAAACATAGTGTGTATTATAAGTCAAACACACGATAAATATTTTAATTTTACGAAGCGAATCACGTCTAATTATTTTCTTTATCGTTCTTTAACACACATACACACACACACACACCTACACACACACACAGCTCACCAGAGTCTCGCGGTGGCCGTCAAACACAAATATGGTGACACATTTATCGTATGACCCTGAGGCGAGGCGGCGGCCGTCTGCGTTCCACCCGATGGTGTGAACCTTAGAGTTGTGGCCGACGTACTCCTTCTGCTTGTTGTGACTCTCAAAGTATGTCCGCATGTCCTCAAGGTAAGACGAACCCATACCTGCGGCCTGGCTGGGGGACAATGATGATTAATGATAACAATAATAAAAGCTATAACAATGATATTATTACTTTTTTTTTTACATTAAAAGGATACCGGCTAAGGAAAAAATAAATTATGTAAAAAAAAATCCCGCTTGTTGCCAGAGCCTGTAAAGAAGACAGTAGGAGATTGATTTGAAGAGTGTAGAAGTATAAGGTGTAGTAATGTTATGTAGGTAGTAGTAGAAGTTGTGTTTAGAGGGCAGGCTGCAGCTGTACTCTTGTGTAAATGAGACACTAAGGGAACCGGGCAGAGAGGACAGACACGAGGAATCACACAGTCTGCAGCACTGACTACATCCCGGTAAGTACCTCTCCTGGAGTATTGCACCGGGCGGCAGGTATCTACTGCCTATTCCTACTTACAATAATAATGGCTGTAACAATGATAATAATAGCAATAAAGATAATCTGATGATGATAATGATAAATTAATAATAATAATAATGGTAAATTTGTAGTTTGAACCAATTCCTTCTCTAACAAACTTTATAATATGTCTGATCAAAATCCATTCACATTACTCTTTCTCTCTTTGACTCTCACCAATTTGAACTTCCTAACAAGGGATGGAATGAAGGGGAAAAGAAAAGAAATACTTGCTTTACTTTCTGTTAATATTCCATCAACTAAACTTAATTAATTTACTTTTAATTATAGAAGTTTAACCAAATATCAGGGGCTTGTCAAGTAATTTCAAGCATTGCAATTTGAGATAATATAGGAATGAACTTAGCGTTAGGTTAGCCACGGAAGGTTAGAGTTAGGTTACATTAGCCTTGCAAGGATAGCTTTGGTTTGGTATATTTCAAAAAGTTAACTATTATGTCGTTACCATTGTAAAAACATTATATCCTAACCACAAATAAATAGTCAGTGTCTCAAAATTAATAGGATAACCGTATCTCAATAATCACCGCAATTTGTGTTATATAGTTTACTGCTAGTTCTTTGGCCGCTATCAGAACATCTTGGAACAATGCCTGATCACCTTAAACAATACTACTACTATTACTACTGTATGTCTACCTTAAGGAACTAATTCAACCTCGCCCTTACTTTCCTGCGTCTCCTACTTGGAATCACGTAATGTAGCTTGGTAATAATCCAGCGCGTGATCTCCCAGAGGTGAATAACAATAATAGTGGAGTCGCTATTCATCTACCTCTCCCTTTCTTTACCTACATTTCCACCTTCAGTCCGTTCTTAATATAGTAATTCAACACAGGAAGCGCCACACAGCCTTATACTCACGCTAGAATGAGTTAAAACGTTACTTTACTCACCTCTTACTCGTCTCACTCCCACGCCGGTCGGAGGTAAACAAACAATTTTAACAAACACACGAGCCTAAAAAACACACTTGAATGATTTTTGCAACATATTCAGCTTGTTTTATATATTTAACGGTGATTGTGAGCGTTATAATGTGATGTATGTTGCTTTTTTTTTTCTCTCTCTCTATAATAATGACGTTAGAGTGAGATCAAAAGTCGATGAAGTAACATTTTTTATTCACCAAATATCTGTAAACTGTCATAAGTCAATTTTTACAGCTTGTAGTCACACATACAAGGATTTGCCGCTCCACCTCACTCTTGTTACCTTCTTAGAGACCATAGATTAGAAAGAACCTCGCATAATAATAATAATAATAAAATAAAAAATAAAAATAATAATAATGCGTTGGTCTGCAATGTTATTATTTTTTCTTCTACTAAAGTTTATGGCAAATCGGAAGATGAAAAGATAGGAAATAAGAAAAAATATATATATACCAAAATATGACCCCTGAAAATATATCATCTTCCACATCATAAATTGAAAGAAAAAAATGACCTACACGATCATCACAACCATGATAATAATAATAATCTCTTAACTCATCATTGTTTCCTAATCACGTCGTACCTATATAAACAATTCAATCCTTTCATCCGTATCTACATAACAATACACTATTAACAAAACCTGTATATTGACCCTTACATCAACAATACTAGCTCAGGGGTGTGGAAGGGAGGAAGGGGAGAATGTTAGGTCACTTTTACCCATAATGGTGACCCCATTCTTGGAGAGAGAGAGAGAGAGAGAGAGAGAGAGAGAGAGAGAGAGAGAGAGAGAGAGAGAGAGAGAGAGAGAGAGAGAGAGAGAGAGAGAGAGAGAGAGAGATACGGTTTGCTATAGAGAAGAAAGGAATATATATAGAAATTAAGAGAAGAAAGAGGAGATATTTTTTACTATGAAAGAAAGGAAGGAGATAAAACTAAAAATTTAATTAAGAAAGGAAAGAATGTATTTCTTTGCTATGAAAGGAAGGAAGAAAAATATAATGAAGAGAGAGGAGAGAAGGAATATTGTTGGATCTGAGTTACCTGTGTGTAAGTAAAGGTGAGAACAGTACCTGGGAGGCTCAGTTGATTGTAAAGGTGTGATTACCTGTACAGAACGTCACCTTTGTTGTTGTTGTTGCTGTTGTGGTGGTGTGGGAAAAGATATATTTTAGTAAAGATGTTATTTTTTTTGTTATATTTGTATGTTAAGAAATGGCGTTTTGAAAGTTAATGTATATGGAACACAAACTAATTAATAAATGATCAGTAATTGGATGTAAATAATAATAATAAAGTTTTAAGATATGTATTTGTATTAAGAAGAATTAAGGAAGCAATGAATAATAAGTGAGGAAAGTGAAACGTTAGAAAACAAATGAAGAACGAGAAATAAACAACATTAGATAAGACAAACAGGAACACCATAGATAGAAAAAACAAACAAACAAATAAACAAAAAAAAAACAAGAATCACAAACACAAACAAGAACAAAAATGAGTAAAAAAAAAAGTAAAAAATAAAGACAAAAAACAGAAAACAAAACAAAACACAAAACAAAAAAAAGAACATAAGCAAAACAAAATAAAATAGACCATAATGTCAATACTATTTGTTCTTTACTGAAAAAGAAAAAGAAAAAAAGAAACAATGCGTGGAAGTGTATATCATTATCAGTACTAGTTCATAACACACACACACACACACACACATACGCACACAAACACACACCTTACCTAATATTACAGCGTCAAGCCTCACAGTACAAGAGTAATGCCTATGTAGAAAGTTGGTTTATATTATATCAGTAAATCTTTGAGAGTTTAGCCTCAGTGTAGTAGTGGTGATGGTGATGGTGATGGTGATGATGGTGGTGATGGTGATGGTGATGATGGTGAGAGGAAGGAGTGATGCTCATAAAGAAAGGGAACAAGAGAGTAACAATAATAATAAAATAAAGAAAATGAGAGAAAGAGAGAAAAAGGAGAAGAATGAAAGAAATAACAATGAATTTAAGAGAGAGAGAGAGAGAGAGAGAGAGAGAGAGAGAGAGAGAGAGAGAGAGAGAGAGAGAGAGAGAGAGAGAGAGAGAGAGAGAGAGAGAGAGAGAGAGAGAGAGAGAGAGAGAGCAATCACTCACCATCCTCCTTCTTTAATCTCTCACCATCATTAATAGAAATAGTCACAGGAGGAGGAGGAGGAGGAGGAGGAGGAGGAGGAGGAGGAGGGGCATTTATACTAACATAATAACAGTCCATTAGTTTGTTTGTTTGTTTGTACGTCACTCAACTAAACAACACATGGTCTTGTTTGTTTGTTTGTTTTGTTTGTTGTCCTTGCAATTCTTGTCACCAACTCATTGTATTTGTTTTTTTTCTTCTTCTTCTTTGGTTGTTGTGAGTGAAAAATAGTGAAGAAATAAAGAAATAAAATAATGAGGAAACTATATTATTTGTCACAGGAAAACGTAAAATTTTCAAAACTTTCAATTAAAAAAAAAAAAAATAAATAAATAAAAAAAAAATAAATAAATAAATAAATAATAAATTGAATGCTTGAATTGACAAAGACAAAAGGAAAGAAAACAAATACATTTTAACATCACAAAAAAAATAAACAACTACATTTAAAATTAACAATACTATTTACCTTACATTCTTAGTCTCCTCTTTATTTTCCTTCCTTCCTTCCTTCCTTCTTTTCTTTCTTTCTTCAACTATTTTTCACCACAAACACAACTCCATCAAAAACGTTCTTCCTTTCATCATAAACTA
>JAXIVD010006577.1:0-7500 GCA_036785275.1 Cancer borealis | reverse complement strand
ACACACACACACACACTTTTCATTCATAAAAAAAATAATAACTAATAATAATTAAAAAGTAAAAAGTATATAAATTTAATATGCAGTAACCAAAAATTCATTGATATAAAAATAAATAAAAAAAATGTAAATAATCAATTATAATCTGATAAACCCAAATTTTTCCAACACAAACTAAATCATTTTCTAATCAATACAAAACAACAATCTTTTCTTTACACATTAAAAACTATTATTCAAAATTCATGCAAATCCACTGATCCATAATTATTTACAGTTAATTTTCACAAAACTGTACAACAATTTATTTACACTAACTCTATATTCACTAACACTAACTATAACTACTGCTATAACTATAACACACCACTAACACAACTACTACTCACTCTAACTCTAACTTGATCTGAGAGAGAGAGAGAGAGAGAGAGAGAGAGAGAGAGAGAGAGAGAGAGAGAGAGAGAGAGAGAGAGAGAGAGAGAGAGAGAGAGAGAGAGAGAGAGAGAGAGAGAGAGTTACGCACATAAAAAATATCTACATATGTGCGTTTTTTTAACTCTATTGATGTGAGACGTTCCTTGTGTCATCATTATCATCATCATTATTATTATAATTATTATTATCCTCATTACTATCATCATCATCATCATCATCAATATTATAATTTGCACTAAATCAAAACAGAAAACAAAAATAAATAAAAATAATCATAAAAAAAATCAAATAAACACAGCAAAGAAAAACAAACAAACAAAAAAAACCCAATGAATTAATAAAAATAAAATAAATAAATAAATAAACAAATAAAACAAAACAAAATTATGATAAAAAAGAAAACAATAATAAAAAAAAACTTAAACAAACAAACACACACACAAAGGTAAATCTCACATCATCATCATCATCATTCCATTATTATCGTTAGTAGTGGAGGTTAAGGGGGATTAGGGGTTAGTGGGGGGGGTGTTAGGGGTTAGGGGGGGTGTTAGGCACGTTAATTAAGAAAGAAAGAAGGAAGGAAGGAAGGAAGGAAGGAAGGAAGGAAGGAAGGAAGGAAGGAAGGAAGGAAGGAAGGGAGACAAAAAGTAGAAAAGAAAGGATAAAAACAAAAAAAATTAAACCAGAGAGAGAGAGAGAGAGAGAAAGAGAGAGAGAGAGAGAGAAAAAAAAAATGTATATAGTATGTATAAATGTATGAATATTTATGTATATATAGATGTGTGTGTAGGTGTATGCATGTATGTATGTATATGTATATGTATGTGTACGTGTGTGTGTGCGAGTGTAGTGTGGCAGGGCAGGGGCAGGGACAGGGGCAGGGGCAGGGGTAGGTTAGGTAAGGTTATCCTCCCGTCATTACCTGCGGTGGCTGGGGTGGGTGGTCGGTGTCATAAAAGACTTATCATGCCTGTGAAGAAGGGGACGCAGGTTACCTTGGGTCAGGGCGAAGGTGAGGGAAGGTGAGGGAAGGTGAGGGCAGGTGAGGGCAAGACAGGGGAGATATCAACGGAATTAAATAGAAAATAAATAAATAGCGAGAAAAAAAAGAAAAAAATGCGACAATATATCATAAAAGAGAGAAATGATGACAGGAAAGTAAGATGAAATATGGATTGAAGGCAAGGGAAAAAAAAAACACAGACAAACGGAGAGAAGTTTAATAGAGAAAGAAAGGAAGGAAGGAAGAAAAACAGGAAAAAAATAAAAAATAAATAAATAAAAATAAATAAATAGATACCAAATAAATAAAACTGAAAAAGAAAAGTATAAAAAAATAAATATAGAAAATAAAGAATAACAAAAATAAAAATATGAAGAGGAGGAAGAGGAGGCACAAATCAACTCTTATTTAGTAACATTGAGTGAGTGAGTGAGTGAGTGAGTGAGTGAGTGAGTGAGTGAGTGAGTAAGCACATTCCATTTTCTTTCATCCCATGTTCAAATTATTCACTGATTCATCAAACGTGTGTGTGTGTGTGTGTGTGTGTGTGTGTGTGTGTGTGTGTGTGTGTGTGTGTGTGTGTGTGTGTGTGAGGGAGAGAGAGAATAAGTGTTTCTTTGTAATGTTTCCTTGACCATATAATAATAATAATAATAATAATAATAATAATAACTAATAACAGTAATTATTTCAAAACACACACACACACACGCACACACAGACTCACAGAAGGAGAGATAAAATATAAAAAAAAAGGAGAGAAAGAGAGAAAAAACAGCATTAGAGCAACAATAGATAGAAAGAAAAGCAAACACACACACACACACACACATAGACACACATACACACACACACTCACTTGAGGTATGACGCACACCTTCCCCCATAGTCTTAGGATTGACTGGAGGATGTTCAGTCAGGAAGGAGTAGTACCCGGAGTCCTTCTTCTCCACTCCCCTCCTTCCTCTCCTCCCTGCCCGCCGCAGCTCAAACCCTTTCACCTCCTCCTCCTCCTCCTCATCATCATCGTCATCATCATCATCACGGTCCAGCTCCACGCCCATGTCCAGGCTTGGCTCACTGTCAAGACGACTCTGCAGGCCAGCCAAGGAGGTGTTAGTGTTAGGTGGTGGTGTTATGGTGTTACCAATAGTGGTCTGCATCACTACATTACATACTTGTTATTATATTTGTTGTTCAGTTCAACATGTGATGCAATACAGTGTTAGGAGGATGCTAGGAGTGTTGTGTTGTGTGTTGGTTTACCTGCAGGTGTGAGAAGTAGGTGCCTGTCACGCCGGGCAGGCTGGCCGGGCGTGGTGCCCTTGGTGCGGGTGTGATAGGGGCAGGGTGGCGGCGGGGCTGGTGGTGCAGGGGGGCCGGGGGGCCCTCCCCGGGGAACACGTCAGCAAACACAGCCTGGTATGGGCCCAGGGGGTCGTCCTGGGGGGCGGGTCCGTCCTCACCCAGGAAGTCTGAGTCTGAGATCTCAGAGCCGAAGCCGCTGGTGGACACACTGTCGCTGCGTGCCAGCTCCCAGGCGCGGGGCGGGGCGGGGGCGGGGTGGGCGGGGCACAGGGGCCAGGCACGCCCCACCTCGTCGTAGCTGGAACACTTGCGTGCCGAGAAGTCCGGGGGAAGGTGTTCCAGCAGGCGGCGGGTGCTGAGGTGAGTCTCGGAGGAGGAGTGGCAGCGGGGCAGCCTCAGGGCGGGGCTCACGGGGCCACTGGAGTTGAGGCCGGCCACCAGGATGCCAGAGTCACTCTGCTGCACACCGGGAGGCACCGGGGAGCCGGGTCTGGCCGGGGCTGGACCTGCTACGGCAGCCTCGTGGGGGCTGTCAGGGGACCACACCCCCCCCTTGGGCGGGGCGGGGGTGCCGGGACAGGGCAAGGCGGCGGCTGGCTGCACCTCCCGCCGGATGGGCACCACCACCTCCCTGACACGACCACACACTGGGCGGGCCAGCCCAGGCGTGGTGGGGGTGATGGGGGTGAGTGGGGTGGTGGGCACGAGTGTGGTGGGTGTGATGGGTGTGGTGGGTGCTGTGTGTGTTGGTGTGAGTGGGGTGTGGGGCATGGGTGTGGTGATGGTGGTGGTGGTGGTGGTAGTGTTGGTGTGCGGTGGTTGTGGTTGTGGTGGTGTGAGGTCCACCTGCAGATGGCAGCGTGCTGATGGCCTCACCGGCATGGCCTCCACTGTGGTCTCACGCACCACCATGGGCTCACCACGCAGGTACTGCACCGGCTCAGCACCACCCTTCCCCTTCACCTCTATCACACACACCGACACCTGCCGCGGCCGGGGGCCTGCTGGGGGCGTGGCGGGGATGGGGATGGAGGCGGGGGCGGGCGTGGGTGCGGCATCAGCCTTGGTGGTGGGATGACGGGGCCGACCCACCACCTCCCTGATGGACTCCTCTGCCCCCGTGGTGAGCCTCTGGGTGTCCTCCCCCCTGAGCAGGGCCACCCCTGAGCCCAGCCTGCCCCGGAAGAAGGGACAGGGTGCGGGTGTGGAGGGTGAGCAGGGTGAGCCACAGCCCCGCCCGAAGGTGAACACGGGTGAGCGTGGTATCCTTGGCCCTGGGGGTGGGGGTGTGGAGGGGGGGAAGGTGAGGCGTGCCAGGGCCGTGGAGGGGGACAGGTCTGAGGGGGTGCGGGCCAGGACGTGTGGTGAGGCTGAGCCCAGCACACTCTCCACCCCACACCCAAGGTTCAGACTCAGGGACTTGGAGAGGTGACCTGCGGGGGGACGGTCCGGGGAGGTGGGGGTGTGGGGCAGGGCGGGGGAGGCGGGGGTGGCGGGGGGGCGCAGCAGTACAGGGGCAGACACAGGGTCACGCGGCGCCTTGGGGTCACGGCGCAGCTGACGGTCCAACTCGGCAAGCTGACCCACAAAGTTGATGTTTGGAGAGATGGTCGGGCGGCGGGTTTTCACGTACCTGGGGGGAGGGGGGAGGGTTACTCATACTATTACTACTACTACTACTATTACAATCATCACACACATACGCACACACAGCCATACGTACATGTAAGCCTCCTCGAAGGGCAGACTGAGGTGTTTCATGACGTAAGCGATGGCCACAGTAGCAGAGCGAGACACCCCCGCCAGGCAGTGAACCAACACACACCCTCCACCCTCACGCACCTTGTCTATGGGGGGGAGGAGGAGGAGGAGGAGGAGGAGGAGGAGAGAAAATGATGAGGAGGAACACAGAACAACAATAATAATAATAATAATAAAAAGTCGAGTAACAATAATAATAATAATAATAATAATAAAAGTTGAGTAAGAATAATAACAATGATAAAAATAATAAAAAGTGCACTAAGAATAATAATAATAGTAATAAAAAGTGCGATAACAACAATAATAATAATAATAATAATGAAAAGTACACAAACAATAATAACAATAATAATAATGGTAACAATAACAATAATAATAATGATAAAAAAAAGTCGAGTAACAACAATAATAATGAAAAGTGAACTAAAAATAATAATAATAATAATAATAACAATAACAACAGTAATGATAACAATAACAATAACAATGATAACACGTACCGATAAAGTTGAAAGCATCGTTGAAGTAAGGCATAAGTTTTTCACTGAAGTTATCATTGACAGGAATCCTCATGAAGTGCGAATCCTGAACAAACTCCGGCTTAGGACACGACACACTCACGTTCAGCTCATAAACGATGTTGTAACTCTGTAAGGACAAGGAAACACTCACACACACACACACACACTCACACTAACTCACTCACTCTAATAGTCATTCACTCATTCACTCTAACACTATATATATATTTTTTAACTTGTATATATATTCTATTAATGGTTTTTACAGTTCGAAGCAGTGCATGACTAAACCTTATGATACTTTGAACCATTTTACACTCTCTCTCTCTCTCTCTCTTGGAAGGCTACAGTATTTAAGTCACTCTACACTACTATTTTCAGTTAATTCGTAAGTCAGTCAGTCAGTGAGTCACGTGTTAAGTCAGTGAGGTTGGAGTCAGCGTCTTTGTGAGTGTAATAAAGGCCGTTGAACTTCATGAGTCACCCTTTAATAATCTCCGTTCTCTCTCTCTCTCTCTCTCTCTCTCTATCTCTCATTTGTTTGTGAAGGTGTGGGCAGATGTCAGAATTATATCAGTCAGCGAGAGAGAGAGAGAGAGAGAGAGAGAGAGAGAGAGAGAGAGAGAGAGAGAGAGAGAGAGAGAGAGAGAGAGAGAGAGAGAGAGAGATGGAGGTATGAGCCAAACTTTGAATCTATACTGAGACAGCTTCGTCTCTCTCTCTCTCTCCCACCCCTTCGCCTTCATCTTTACCTCCCTTCCTCACGTGACACCCACACAAGACCACCCACTCTCTCTCTTTTTTTTTTTCTCTCTCTCTCTCTCTCTCTCTCTCTCTCTCTCTCTGGCAGCTGAGTTCAATAAGAAAGGTTCAAGGCTTCGAAAATCTATTCATATGAACCCTTTGAAGCCTCCAAACCAAAATAATGAGAGAGAGAGAGAGAGAGAGAGAGAGAGAGAGAGAGAGAGAGAGAGAGAGAGAGAGAGAGAGAGAGAAGAGAGAGAGTGTATGATTAATTCTTTTCGAAATTGTTTTCCTTATATAGAAAAAAATAAATAAAATTAACACAGGGAAAAAAAAGGAAGAGGAAGAGGAGGAGGAGGAGGAGGAGGAGGAAGAGGAACCATAACAAGCCTCTTCCATTTATAGAGATTACACAAGGACGGGAAGAAGATGTGGAGGAGGAGGAGGAGGAGGAGGAGAGAAGGAGGAGGAGGGAGGAGGAAGGAAAAACAAGAGTTATGTCAAAACTGAGAGAGAGAGAGAGAGAGAGAGAGAGAGAGAGAGAGAGAGAGAGAGAGAGAGAGAGAGAGAGAGAGAGAGAGAGGAGAGAGAGAGAGAGAGAGAGAGAGCAGTCAGTCGTCACAGGTGTTAAAAGTGAGTCAGAGTATATAACACCTGCTTGGACTACACCTGTTACTCTCTCTCTTCTCTCTTTACCTCCTCCTCCTCCTCCTCTTCTTTATTTTCCTTATTTCTTCTTTCATTAATTCATCTTCACTTACTTCTACTTTTCCTTCTCTTCATTTTTCTTCCTTTTTTAGTAAACTATTTATTTTATTTGTTTTACTTCTTTCATACATTCATCTCCTTTCATTCCTCCTCCTCCTCTTCCTTCTCTTCACTACTACTACTACTACTACTACTCCTCCTCCTCCTCCTTCTCCTCCAACACACCTGCAGGAGTTGAGTGTTATTGGCATCGTTTTGTGAGCCCAAGTAAAGGAAAGGTAGGATGCGCGTGGGTCCTATGTTGGCCACGGGCATGCATGGCTGGGACTGTGTGGTGAGCGGCGTACCCTTCTTGCTGGAGTCCTCACATAGCTCAGGATACCTCGCCTGAAACTCAAGGAAACCCCTGTGTGTGTGTGTGTGTGTGTGTGTGTGTGTGTGTGTGTGGTGTGTGTTGTGTGTGTGTGTGTGTGTTTGGGGGGTGGAAGGGAAAGGAAGGGAGGGGAAAGAAAAATACACGTTTGAGTCATGGTTTTCAGTTTATCATTCTCTCTCTTCTCTCTCTCTCTCTCTCTCTCTCTCTCTGTGCGTAATATAATCAATATTTTCACAAGTATACATTAATCATATCTCTCTTTCTCTCTCTCTCTCACACACACACACACACACACACACACGCACACACACCCACGTACGTACCAGCTAGGAGGTAGACGCCGGGGAATGCACGGCCGAGCTTGGTGAGGAGCACGTGAAGGAAGGAGTCTTGGGGTACGGCAGAGAGGGAGGGCGCGCTGTGGTCGTACACTATGATGTCCACACCTGATGACACCTCGCTCACGTGGCACGCCTGGCAAGGTAGTCGTGCACGGAGATCTGCACGTAAAGGTAAGGTAAGGTACGGTAAGGTAAGGTAAGGTAAGGTAAGGTAAGGTTAGGTTTGATAAGGGTAAGGTAAGGTAGGGTAAGGTAAGGTAAGGTAAGGTAGGTAAGGTACAGGTAAGGTAAGGTAAG
>JAXIVD010006576.1:7500-12500 GCA_036785275.1 Cancer borealis | reverse complement strand
AGACCAAGTACTACAAAGCTAGTGGGGAAAGAATCACAGCGGGAAAAAAAAATCACGTTGTTGCAGATCAAGAAACAAAACAAAAACAATAGAATTAATGACATCAAAAAGTATATAGCCAATTAAGTTCTGAAATGTCCAACCCTCACCTTGAAGCAGTGGAAGTCATGATATTGGAAAAAGAGATCAAGTTAAGGTAGACTATTCCAGTATACCAATAAAGGCTGTGAGCAGATGCCGCCTTCAGCCCAGAGACCATTGGGTTCAAAACAATAACAACACTCACTACCACTACACCACACAGACAATGGTGCTGCCAACTCACCGGTTATTACAAAGCCGGGGATACAACACCAATATAATCACGCTAATTACAGTTTTAATAAGATCAACTCGAACTGTAACATTGTAACATACACACACAGTCTGGTTTTGGGGTTGACACTGTTCCTCACTGGTGCCTCCTCTAAGGTCCAACTCTGACCCCATGACTCTTGATCCACGATACCGCTATGAACCCTTCCCTCTTACCTTCCCTTTTCCCCCCCTTCCCTCTTACCTTCCCTCTTCTCTTCCTTCTTCTCTTCACTCTTCCCTTCCCTCTTCCCTTCCCTCTTTCCTTCCCTCCTCCTCCACACCCTCGACCATGACAAACAAAAAACTATCACATGGCGTATACAATATGAATAATCCGTTAAGAGTATATAAGAAGTACTTACATATGTATAAATTAAGTAAATACCAACACATAGATAGAGAAATATATGAAAATCCGTCTACATCGCGTCCCTCAGTGAATATTAACCATCACGGAAAGAATGATGTGGCAGTGGTGGTGATAGTGACGAGGCAGAACTTGATGTGTAGAAGGGGGGGAGGGGAGGAGCGAGATGGAGGAAATGGGGAGCGAACGAGGCATAGGGCAAGGCAGGATAGGATGGGTAGGGTGAGAGGACGGTTGGCAGGGTCAGTACCATTAGGGGATCCAAGTGTGTCTCCAGCTTGCCTCTCCTCGCCTCGTGTAGGAAAGGAAGTGAGATGAAAGATTAACTAACATTCACATCACCACCACCACCACCACCACCACCACCAAGGAAACCAACGTCCACATCCGGTGTGTGTGTGTGTGTGTGTGTGTGTGTGTGTGTGTGTGGGTGTGGATGTGGGTGTGGGTGTGGGTGTTATACTGTTAATATATGCAGTGTAACGCCAATCCTGCGGAACGTACATAGATCACAAGTACACACACACACACACACACACACACACACACACACACACACACACACACACACACACACACACACACACACACACACACACACACACTTTCCTGCTGCATGAATTCCTTGAGTCTTTTTTCGCTTCACTAACAACACTAAACAGACACAGAAAGAAAGTGAGAAAAGAAGAAAAAAAAAATCGTTCACATTTTTCAACAATTTTCAGTGTCTTATAATATCATGCATAACATCTTCACCTTAAAGAGTCACGATTAGCCTTGATTCGGCATTCCTGGAGGGCGTGAAGGGACCTGAGGAACCTTGGAAGGGGCGTTCACCGGTATAATGGAGAGGAGTTTGGGGGCGTGTGGGGGTGCGGAGGGGGGGGCAGGGGCGTGAGTGTCTTCCCGCCCACACACGTGCACCGGTAAACGCCTGAGGTCACTGGGAGGACGGCAGGTGTGCGGGAAGGGCCGGTTAAGTCTTCCAGGTAATGAGGGTCGAGGGGGAAGGTGTATTTTGGTTGTGTAAGGGAGTTGAGGTGGAGGTGAAGGGGAAGGGGAAGGGGAAGGGGAAAGGGAAGGGGAAATATCAGGTGTGTAATTGGTGTTGGTAGGGATGGGGTTATGTCACGTGTGAAGGGGAGGGGTGGCAGCTGGGATTGTGTCAGGTGTGTGTGTGTGTGTGTGTGTGTGTGTGTGTGTGTGTGTGTGTGTGTGTGTGTGTGTGTGTGTCAAGGATGTGATGAAGTTGTGATGTAATCATGCTGTGGGGGTGGAGGTGGATGGGGGGGTGTTATTAATTAATGGGGGTGTCCTGAGGGGTATTTCTAACCCCTCACCGTTACACCTGACAAAGAGAAACAAAAACAAAAACAGATCTGAGTTAGTGCAGGAAGAAGGGATGAAAGGAGGGAAGGGTAATAGGAGGGGAGGGAGAATAGGAAGGGAGGAAGGGAGGGAGGGAGGGAGGGAGGGAGGGAAGGAATGGAGATGAGGGTCAAGGGTCGCGGCTTTATACCAGTTCTTCGTTTATTGCCAAGGTTAATTAGAGGGTATCATGACGCTTCACCTTTTGCCCTCACGCTTATTTATTTCCCCTTCCTATTCCCTCCTCCCTCCTCCTCGTTCGCTTTGTTGTTTCAGAGCACTGTGGGGCGTACTGGTAGGGTCGTTTGGGGGGAAGGGGGTAGTTGAGAGGGTGGTTACTGAGCCCGTCGTCGTCCGTCATCACGCACGCCGCCTGAACGACACTTCCATCCTGTTTCTGTCACGCGCAGCAAGTCTCCGCGTTTCCTCTCGACTTGCTCTTAATTCGAGTCATTTTTCAAAGTCCGCGGTATGTTGTACTGTGCGCCGGGCGTGGGGGCGGCGTGGGGGAGGCGTGGGGGAGGTGTGTGAGGCTGCTGTTGCTGCTCACATACCCTTGACGACCGATGCACTTCCTGTGGCGTCTTGCTCCTGCTGGCGAGACGCTCACCTTGTCTGCCTCTTCCCGTCCCGCCCCGCCGCGCCTCAGGGAAGGGACGTGCTGAATGACTTGGCCGCGGGGCACACCATGAGTGGCCGCCGCGTGTTCAGTGTGCAGGAAGCGGCTCAACGGACATGAACTGAAGAGCGGCGCCATGCACACACACACACACACACACACACACACACACACACACACACACACACACACACACACACACACACACACACACACACACACATACACACACACACATACACATACACACACACACACACACACACACACACACACACACACACACACACACACACACACACACATACACACCACTCCACCCGCTGGCCGCCCTTCCAGCCTGAGCGTTGACGCAAATTGAAAACAAATAAATCTACGCTCACACCTTGCCACGTTTAACACACACACACACACACACACACACACACACACACACACACACACACACACACACACACACACACACACACACACACACACACACACATAACACAAAAAAATGAAATAACGATGATAATAATAATAATGCACAGACGGGTCCCCTCTTGAAAGTAGGTCGCCGGAGAGTGTGTTACGCATATATACAGAACACAGCTTAGGGCGGCGCTGTGGTGCTCTCCTCGCAAACCATTAGCGTTGGTGGCACGTTGAGAGCCTAGGGGCGTGGGGACTGGTAGCAGCTGGGGTGTAGACGGGTACAAGTGGCCTGGAAGGGGTGAGGAGTGCCGTGGAAGGAGTGAGAGTAACTAGGAGGTACGGAAGTGTAACAAGGAGAGGTGAGGGAGATAAAGGGGGAGGAAAGGAGTGTTTGTGAGGTTTTGTTTATCTGGTGTATCAAGATCCCCTCTCCTCTCCCCCTTTTCCGTCCCCTTTGGCTCCCCTCCCGTCCCCTTCCCGCCCAATCTCTCCCCGCCCACTGCCACGGATACGAACGATTGGTTGCATTGTTTACCTCTACGGCTTCATGTTGTTGATATTTGATATGATAACGTAATAGTGACGATCTCTCTCTCTCTCTCTCTCTCTCTCTCTCTCTCTCTCTCTCTCTCTCTCTCTCTCTCTCTCTCTCTCTCTCTCTCTCTCTCTCTCTCAGTTAGTGAGGGATAAAAATGACGAAGAAGAGAGATGAGAAAGAGAAAAAAAAGAGGAAAAAATAAATAAAATCAGGAGGAACTAGAAGAAGCGAGGAAGAAAAGAAGATGAAGAAGAAACAAAGAAGATTGAAGATATGAAAAAAGAAAAAAAACAAAAACAAGAAGAAACAATTACAAAAATGAAAATAAAATAGGAAAGATGAAATTATGCGAGAAAAAAATCCAGAAAATAAGAGAGGAAGGATTGAAAACTATACGAAAGAAGATCCACTTTATTCCAAGGACTCAATAAAGAAGGATGAGGATGAGGATGAAGAGGGAGGAAGGGATGTGAAAGCCTGATGTCAGCTCCGCCCTTTCCCCATTTCCTCTCGCGTGTCAACAGATCCCCTTCCTCCCATCACCGACCTCTGGGGACAATTAGGTCACTTGCCTCCCGCTGACCTGCTGGAGATATGGGACACAAGGGGGACAAGTAACCACCTTAGGGACCCGATTTTATCTTGTCCTTAACTCGTTTTACAGAGCAAGGAAAAAAAGAGAGAGAAAGGGGAAAGAAGGGGAGATGTATAGATGTATTACTTCACTCTATTATGTATGGAAGAGAGAGAGAGAGAGAGAGAGAGAGAGAGAGAGAGAGAGAGAGAGAGAGAGAGAGAGAGAGAGAGAGAGAGAGAGAGAGAGAGAGAGAGAGATAGAGAGAGATAAGTAAAGGGTGTAGGAGGAGGACAAACAACTAGTGCATGAAGGACGTCGATATCCAGGCGTAGGAAGCAGGGTGTGTGGGCGGGAAGGAGAAGAGAAGTCATATTGGGGTGACAGCGTGGGTACAGTGCAGCTAGAAGATTAAAAAAATAATTTATCTTTAGGAAATCATGGTTCTTGTTACTGTATTATTTGGTGAAGAGATGTACGTGATCTAGGTTAAGTAAACACGGTCAAGTTTGTATAAGATAGATTATATATGTGGTTGATTTTCATGAGGTTACCCAGCGATTTAGTTTTCTTTCACACTGCGGCCAAGAGAGAGGAAGAATGGGGGACGCCTTAACTTTAGTAGTGTGCAGAAAACATAGTATGAATCAAATAAGGAAATAATGATGATGGTTTGCTTAGAGGAATACACTTATAATATGTAATGTAATGGTATATCAATCTAGTTTCATAAGTAATGTGAGAAGATTGAGAACATATG
>JAXIVD010006575.1:12500-15000 GCA_036785275.1 Cancer borealis | reverse complement strand
TGCACTGGCGCGGCGGTGGCCATGTCCACCCAGGAAAGACTGGAAAATCCTCTCGCAATGAACTCTCCGCCGAGGCCACGGTTAAATTCAGACTGCTCCTGCTCCGAGGTGGAAGAGGTGGAGCTGGAGGTTGAGGATGACGACTCCTCCGAAGAGGAGGACTCCTCTTCCTCCTCCTTCGAGGAGGAGACGGAGATGGAGGATGACGAGGAGGAAGTTTGCTCCGAGGAGGAGGAAGCAGAGATGGAGGGCGAAGAAGAGCTAGAAGGTGAAGAGCAGCTGTCCAAACCTCGGTACGGTGTCTTCTTCCTTAGCTGCATTTGTTGCCGCTCCCACGCCGCGGCACACTGCCGGGCCCATGCGACGCGAGCAGGGCCGTTAGCTGGTGCTTTGGTCGTTGGGAAATACTTGCGTGAATTACTGATAGCTGGGGTCGCTTGATGCTCCATCAACATCGTGGTGCCTTCTGCATTTCTTATCCCATTCCTCGCCCACGCCGCGGCACGCTGCCGGGCCCATGCGACGCGAGCAGGGCCGTTAGCTGGTGCTTTGGTCGTTGTGAAATATTTGCGTGAATTACTGATAGCTGGGGTCGTTTGATGCTCCATCAACATCGTGGTGTCTTCTGCATTTCTAATCCCATTCCTCTCCCACGCCGCGGCACGTTGCCGGGCCCATGCGACGCGAGCAGGGCCGTTAGCTGGGGCTTTCTCAAGAGCTCTCTTTGAGATGTTGACGCTTGTCATGCTGGATATCAATTGATTCATCTTGAGTTTGCACCCCCTTTTATACCCTCCGATGCCGTGGACAGCTTGGAGTTAGAGCCTTGAGAATGCACAGCCAATCAAACACCCCCATAGACGAAACGAGTTTATGATTGGTTAACAGGGAACCAATCCAGTGTCTGGTGCAACACACAAAAAAAAAATTAAATAACAGTCAGACATCACTAGAGCCGCTCGTTGAACGCGATAGAATGAGGAGAGGTCTGTCATAAATAAAGTCGTGTACGTACGCATGCACTCTTTCATTTATTTGTAATATATAAATATTATTATTAATATTATTTTACACCTTTTTGTACTGGTGGAGCGCCACCGTGAGTTTCAACAGAGGATGCTTGAAGCCTATGTCTATCTCATATATTGCAGTAGACGAATTCACGAATGTCATTAACACAACATTTCAAAACAAAGCAAAGCATAATAAAAATAATACTCATCGGAGACTTTAATATAAACTTACTTGAGCACACAACCCATACACCAACAAATAACTTTCTTGCAAACATTCAAACTTTAAATTTTATTCCCCATATCTCCAGACCCACTAGATTTCCAGACAGTTTAAATTTGGGTGATGCTTCCCTCCTAGACCATATATACACTAAATTTTGTGCGAAATTTACTACAGGTATTGTACACTTTCCCCTTTCGGACAATCTTCCTATTTTCTTAAATATTTCCTTCCCCCCCAAAAAAAACCAAAGCTCAATAAAATAGAATTCAGAAACGTAACTCCTAATAATAAGCAACTTTTCTCTCAAAAACTCCACACCATATTATGGAACAACCTCTTATCATCACAAGATATAAATATAAACTTCAATACATTTCTGGACAGATTAAATACTTTATACAATGAATGTTTCCCATTAAAAACAAAATCTATTTCTGAAAACCGACTATATAAACCTTGGATAACGTCAGCTGTAATTAAATCGGTCAAGACTAAAAATAATCTATTTAAGGACTATAAAATAGGTGTTGTCACTGAAAACTATTATAAAAAAATACCGTAATGTCCTAAATAGGATTATCAAAAATCATAAAATTTCATACTATATGTCTATATTTACAAACTTTAAAAATGATACACGCAAAATATGGAAAACCATAAATCAGCTGAAACACAACTATAAAAGAACTTATCTCAGTTACATTAAAATGAATAATGAAGTAATAAGATGCCCATCCGATATTGCAGAGGCCTTTAATAAGTATTATACAGACATTGCTTCCAATTTAGATAACAACATTCCACCTTCTGATGTTAATCCACTTGACTTTCTAAGAGGTAACTATCCAACGTCAATGATTGTTCCTCCAGTACTACCACAAGACGTTGCAGCTGTAATAAACTCATTAAAAAACAAAAAAAGTAATAGCCATGAAATTTCTGTATCTCTCCTAAAAGCTAATAAAGAACAAATAGCTGTTCCATTATCAATCTTGTTCAACCAGTCCATAGACAAAGGTACTTTTCGCAAATGTTTAAAGCATGCTACAGTGATTCCTATTTATAAAAAAAAAAGGTCAAAAAGACAACATTGCCAATTACAGACCTATATCACTGCTAAGCACCTACTCAAAAATATTTGAAAAATTAATGAAAAGATTTATATTAAATTTCTTAACGAACAAAGCTATCATCAACAAAGAATAATTTGGTTTTCGACAAGGCTTAAGTACCTGTAATGCTTTGACCGCCTTCACCGATA
>JAXIVD010006575.1:5000-7500 GCA_036785275.1 Cancer borealis | reverse complement strand
GACGCGCGACTTAAATACCCTTGACCTCATTCTTTCAACAAGCGAAGAGATAGTCAGCAACGTAAATGTTGGCCCAGTTTTCAGCTCAAGCGACCATCGGATAATTACGTTCAACTTGAAAATGAAGGAAATAAAAGTAAATGACAGTAAGGAGAGGGTACCAAATTATCAAAGGGCAAATTTCACCAGAATGCGGACAATTCTAGAAGACACTGACTGGAGTGAACTGTTGTCAGAGTCAGAATCAGATATTGATAGGTCATGGGAGGCCTTTACCACAAAGCTGAACGAAGCTATTAGAGTATGTGTACCGTATCGTTACAGACGTTCAGCAAGGAAGAATAAACCAAAATGGTGGAACGATGAGATAAAAAACAGCCTCTCTCTCAAAAAACACGCGTACGATAAGTATATATCAACTAAAAACCAAGATGACAAAGTTGAGTTTGACAGAGTTCGTCGCGAAACTAAGAGACTAATAAAGCGCAGCAAGAATAACCTTGAAGAATATATAGCGGAATCATGTAAATCTAATCCTAAAGAATTTTATAGTTTTGTTAAGAGTAAAAAAGCCCTTACCTGTAATATCGGTCCACTTACTAAAGGACAAGGAAATCACACAAACGACGAAAATGAAATGGCTACAATCCTAAACAACTTTTTTGCATCCGTATTTACAGAAGAGGATTGTTCATCGTTTCAACCACTCGAGACTAGAAGAACCGAAAACTTCTTAAATGATTTACTCATCGTAGAAAATGACGTTGAACAAAAAATCGATAAGATGAAAACTAATAAAACCCCTGGACCAGATAAAATTTCCCCGAAAATCTTGAAAGAGGTCAAGCATCAGATCAGTAAACCGCTTGCAATCATATTCAATAAATCCTTAAGGATTGGTAAAGTTCCATCAGATTGGAAACGTGCTAATGTAACCCCAATCTTCAAAAAGGGAGACAAGTCACAACCCGGAAATGTCACAACCCGGAAATTATAGGCCAATCAGTCTGACGTCAGTAGTATGTAAATTAATGGAGACAATCATTCGTGACAATATGGTGAAATTCCTTGAAGACAACGATATAATTAAACCCTCACAACATGGTTTCCGTAATAAACGTTCATGTCTAACTAACTTATTAGACTTCTTTTACAATGTTTTTGACACGTACGATGAAAGCAGAGCAGTAGATATCATATATCTGGATTTTCAAAAGGCCTTTGATAAAGTTCCCCATCAACGATTGCTTAACAAACTAAAGACTCACGGTATCTCTGGTAGCATCTACAATTGGCTTCAGGACTGGCTCTCTGAACGTAAACAGAGAGTAGTCTTAAACGGTGTCTCCTCTCAATGGTTAAACGTAAAAAGTGGCGTACCACAGGGTTCAGTACTTGGCCCTATTTTGTTTCTGATATATGTTAATGACATAGATGATGGGATCTCATGCAAAATATCAAAATTCGCTGACGATACGAAAATTGCCAGTAAAGTAACTTCGACAAGTGACAGAGAAGTCTTACAATCAGACCTTGATCGACTAACGTCTTGGGCCAATAAATGGCAAATGAAATTTAACGTTGATAAATGTAAGGTACTACATATCGGAAGAAATAATGATCACGTTCAGTACCAAATGAATGGAAAACTACTTTCTGCAGTGAACAAGGAAAAAGATCTAGGAATCACAATATCAAGCGATTTAAAACCCAGTCAGCATTGCTCAGAGGTAGTTAAAACCGCTAACAGATTGGTCGGCTTTATTGGGCGTACTTTCGAAAATAAATCAGAAAAAGTCATATTAAAACTGCATAATTCACTAGTACGACCTCATCTTGAATATTGCGTACAGTTCTGGTCCCCATATTACAGAAAGGACATTGACAAACTGGAAAAAGTCCAGCGTAGAATAACGAAAATGATTCCAAGGCTGAAAAATAAACCTTATGAAGAAAGACTTAAAGAATTAAACTTATTCAGCCTCGAAAAACGAAGGTTGAGAGGAGATTTAATTGAAATGTTCAAGATAATTAAAGGATTTGATAATATCAATGCAGAAGATTACATTACTTTTGATCGATCAAATATAGCAAGAAGACGTCATACTTTTAAGATTACTGGTAAAAGATTCACATCAAACGAAGCCAAACATTTCTTTTTCAATCGGATCGTTAACGTTTGGAACTCCCTGCCCGCCAATGTCGTCGACAGTAAAACAATTAATACATTCAAAAATAGACTGGACAAATACTTAGAAGCCAATCCGCAACTAAAACATTATTCGTCAACATAGTAAACTTTGAGCAAGTTCCTTCTAATGTACAGTAATTACAAAATCTCGATTTGGAAGGACGTCGCTAGGGGCCTGACATCGCTTGCCAGGTAGTAGTGTTAGTGACAGTAGTAATAGGCTAGACTAATCTAATTCCACGCATTTATTTATTTATTTTTACTTATATTGCATGGCTGGCCTTCCTCTCCTGCCAGTCGTGGCTGGTG
>JAXIVD010006574.1:0-23390 GCA_036785275.1 Cancer borealis | reverse complement strand
ATGTCATTATAATTTTTTTACTGAGGTACCTGAAATAGTAAGGAAAGTTTGATAAATCATTATTATCCATTTCCGCCAGAACACCACGTGGTGTGTGGATATAGTGAAGAAGAATTATGAAAATAAATATGGTTATTTAGGAATATAAAAGGAGGAAGAATATTATCTAATGGAAAGAGGTTTAGGAAGCTTGAATAAATCCCATGATATAGATAACAAAATAGAAAAAAGGGAAAACATTACAAAGACGATAATATTTAAATCTCGTCGAGGAAATTAAAAACAACAATGATAATGAAATGACAATAAAAGATAAGATATACACAAACATGTGAACTGTGCGATAAAGAGATACGATAACTTTATAACAAGAACCACAAGTTAATTAATACAGACTTTAAAAAAAAAAATAGATTCGCAGCTGTCACGTGATCGAGGAAGTGAATCAAACCATGAAAACAAATATTAAAGGAACATGTAATATATAATTAAAAAAGAGAGAGAGAGAGAGATTTTGACACCCGGTTATCAGCCACCTGTTAATTGGTTCATAAAGAGGTTACCTGTTGAAATACCTGTGTGTGTGTGTGTGTGTGTGATTGATGTATGCGATTTTTCTTCTTCCTGTCTCTCTCTCTCTCTCTCTCTCTCTCTCTCTCTCTCTCTCTCTCTCTCTCTCTCTCTCTCTCTCTCTCTCTCTCTCTCTCTCTTTTTCGGTGGGGGGGAGAGGTGGGTGTTGGTATCTTGGAGGAGTAGGAGGTAAGAGGAAGATGGTGGTGGTGGTGGTAGTGTTTATGGAAAGCTGTTGGTGTAGCAGAAAATATATGGTAACTTCCCTCTCCTCCTCCTCTTCCTCCTCCTCCTCTTCTTCCTCCTCCTCCTCCTCCTCCTCCTCCTCCTCCTCCTCCTCCTCCTCTTCCTCTTCCTCTTCCTCTTCCTCCTCCTCCTCCTCCTCCTCCTCCTCCTCCTCCTCCTCCTCCTCCTCTTCCTCTTCCTCTTCCTCTTCCTCTTCCTCTGCTGTATTTGCTGTTATCCTGCCTTCTGTCGTGACCGTCTTGGTGCTGTTAATTAAATGACACAGCTGCTGTTAATGTATTGTTATTATTATTGTTGCGTATTAGTGTATCATTTAAAGGGAAACTGTTATAAATCACTAAAGAAAACGAGAAGAAAAAAAAACAAGACTCAATAAACACTGTAAAAAGGACATGAGAGAGAGAGAGAGAGAGAGAGAGAGAGAGAGAGAGAGAGAGAGAGAGAGAGAATTACCCCTTCAGACCTTCCCTCTCCCTCCTCTTCATAGTCCATCGTTGCCCTTCCTGTGTCCTGCTTGTTGTCGCTGGTTAAGACTTGAACAAACACGTTGAGTCTGGGTGGGTTGTGTGGAGCGCCTTCTGGGGGTTAAGGACGAGGCCAGTTGTCCTCTCTCTCTCTCTCTCTCTCTCTCTCTCTCTTCTCTCTCTCTCTCTCTCTCTCTCTCTCTCTCTCTCTCTCTCTCTCTCTCTCTCGTGGGTGTAGACTGTCTGGCTCCTTTTCCCAGTTTCCAGAGAGAGAGAAAGAGAGAAGAATTATGACAATGAGAAGGAAAATCTTTATATATACTTATTTATTTATTTTTTTAATCTAATTTTACTTGCATGTGACTATTGTTGTTATTATTTTTTATTATCATTATTGTTTTGTTATTTTATTATTATTATTATTATTATTATGATGATTACTATTACTATTTTATTTTCACATTAATCCTACCTTTCATTCTATCCTGATTTTCCCTCCTTTCCTTTGCTCGTCATTATCTCTTCACTTTCATCACCTTCATTCTTATTTCTTCATGCTTATCGTAATCTCCTTCTCTCATAAAATTAATAATAAATAACAATATAGCTTGTGAGTCTCCATGTCCTCACCCCATCACTCCTTCACCACCTCCTTAACCTACCCTTCCCTTCCCTTCCCTACAGCTAACACAAGCCTCATCAGGGAACGTGGCAGGGGTGGCTGGAGCCCTGTCTAGCGGCGCCCACGTAGACAGCTCCAGCCCCTGCCACCTACAGTACCCTGGCCGCGCTGCCCTACACCACGCCGCCTCCAAAGGGCACGTGTCAGTCGTCAGGTTCCTGGTGCAACGCGCGCTAATGTTAACCTCCACAGTGGCTTCCCAGGGGACAGAGGTGAGAGAGAGAGAGAGAGATGTATGTTGTGGTACTATAATTTTATGTATTTTATTTTATTTTTTTTTTTATATCAGTGCTTTGTGCTTGTATTTTTTTCTGTATTCCTTCTCCTCTTCTTCCTCCTCTAATTCTTAAAACTACCTTCCTTTACCCTTAACCTTTATCTAACTCTCTCTCTCTCTCTCTCTCTCTCTCTCTCTCTCTCTCTCTCTCTCTCTCTCTCTCTCTCTCTCTCTCTCTCTCTCTCTCTCTCTCTCTCTCTCTCTCTCTCTCTCTCTCTCTCTCTCTCTCTCTCTCTCTCTCTCTCTCTCTCTCTCTCTCTCTCTCTCCCTCTCTCTCTCCCCCTCCCCCTCCCCCTCCCCCTCCCCCTCCCCCTTACTTTCCCATTCTTCCCTCCACGTCCCTGACCCCCTCCTCCCTCTACAGGTGCTACCCCCGCTCACCTGGCAGCGGAGAATGGCTACTACAGATCCCTACAGGTGCTGCTCTTTGCCGGGGCCAACCCAGATAGACCTGATGCTGATGGTAAGTAGCAGTAGCAGTAGTAGTTGGTGTAGTCGTCGTAGTTGTTGTAATTGATGGAATTAAGAAAACACTCTACGGAACAAAACGGCCTCATTTCGTTGTACTGTTTGCCCTCCGTTGATAATGGTGATGATAATGATGACAGTGATGCAAACAGTGATTGATAGCGGTGGTGTACCTGCCTGCATACCTGTGATAGCGTGGGCGTTGTCAAGGTCGTACACTGTGGTGATTCAGCTGTCAAGGGTTGCTAAGGAGTCACGATGCAAGGATTTATTTATGAAGGCTCAGAATGCACTTACCTTACCTTTATGAAATGTGTTGGAATGTGGATTAATTATGAATGTTGAAAATTTAGAAATGTGAATTATTTTAAGGATTTCTATTGTTTATGAAAGCTTAATCCCTACGAATGTGGATTTTTTATTTTATTTTTTTTTATCAAACCTCAAGCATGTATGAATGTGAATGAATTACTAATGTTATGTATGATTAATAGTGTTTTGTGTGTATGAATGTGTGTACAGGTGTGGGTGTTAAGGTAAACCATGTATTGAACAGCTGAGGACTTGCTTGCTTTCCGCGTGTGGTGTTTTGCAACTCTTGTAAAACCATTGCCAGTTATCAAAATACGAGTTGAATGCCAGTTTTCAATGTGTTTATTTTTTGTGATAAGGATTGTCGTGAAGGTGTTTGTCATCTAAAAAGTGAACTAGTGTTTCCTTCCTACCGTGAAAGACAGTCACGTCACGCACAATACTTTTATTATCATGTCTCAGTCTGTCTCTACACCTTCCAGCGACCTTCACACACCAACTAAACACCTTTTATTATTATTATTATTATTATTATTATTATTATTATTATTATTATTATTATATAAAAAGAGTACTGGTTAAGGAAAAACAAAAATACATAGAAAAAAATCTCGCTTAGTACCACCCCAGCGAACATAACACAACTATCAAACCCCAGAATCTTATCCTCATGTCTCCCCCTATATATACCTCCCCTGCAACTACTAACCCCATACATCATCCCCAGGTCGCCTTCCTATCCACCGGGCAGCAATTAGACGTCAGGTATGGGTGCTACGAGCCATGTGGGACTTCGGGTGTGATCTCTCCTCCCCCGCCGCTGACTACTCTACGGCGCTCCACTTGGCTGCGGGTGTGGGGGCGCTCAACGTGGCCCACTTCCTGGTGGAGGTGTGTGGGGTGCGGCCTGGGGTGACGGATGGGGAGGGGTTCACGGCCGTACATCACCCCAACACACAGCGACACCCCCGCCTTGTAGCTTACCTGAGGGAGGTGGATACGGTGAGGCTGTGTGTGTGTGTGTGTGTGTGTTCCTGTTTGTTTGTTTGTCTGGTTCTTTGTTTGAAAATTAATAGTTGTTTCCATGTCTTTCTTTTTCTCTTTTTCTTTCTGTCTTTTTCTCCATCTATTTTTCTTTCTTTCTATATTTGTAACTGGGTATTCGTGTGTGTCCATATTGGGTGTGGTAATGTTTTTGTTTTTGTGTTTGTCTGTCTTACTGTCTGCCTGTCTGTTTATATTTCCGTTTGTGAGTCAGTCGGCGTGACTTAAACACACACAAACAAACATATGTAAAGAGAGAGAGAGAGAGAGAGATTCCTTATTCTTGCAGGTGATGGAGGCAGCAAGCAGATGGAATCCCCAGCAAGTCGCACCTTACCCACGCTTCCCCTCAAGACCCACATCCCGACAGACACGACCCTTCAACGACAATGCCTTCCACCACACCCAGCGTTACCCTTACCAGAACCACTACGGTGTCTCCAGGTACCAGCAGTATAAGGGACGCATCTGGTACCGCAAAGGACAGAGGGAAAGATTCGTAGGTGGAAAACCCTTAACTGTCTCCACCTCCACCTCTACCTCAACTTCCACCTCTGTGTCTGCCTCCACCTCCACCTCCTCCACTAGTCCTGCACCCTCTCGTGATGCTGCCACGCAGAATGGTTACAGTCATTCTAAGCTGCAGTCACCCAGAGAAGCTGTGGGTGACGGGCAGACTCATCCCCTCACTGATCTTAAGAATGGATTGGGTGACTCGAGAACGTCCACAACAGGAGGAGACGTCATGCCAAACGGACACCACCACGAGGCATCACTGACCTCTGAAAAGCCTGTTCAGAATGGCCACGACTCTGCGGCTCAAAATGGCTACTGTCACACCAAGGACACACCAGTAGAGGCCCTTCAGAACGGCCTTCACCACACCCACTCAGAACATGCCCTTCTCAATGGCCACCACCCTTCAGAGGACACCCTGCACAATGGTTACCACCCTGAGTCTAAGAAAGAGTATACGGGCACTAAAGTTACACCAGCAGGAGATGCTTCTAAGGATCACCACAATCACTCCGATGCCCTGCTGAACGGCCACCATGACCAGGCCTGCCCACCACACTACCGGGCCACACAGAACGGTGATGACCACTCCCTGCACGCGTCCACCCAGTCTCCTGAGCCGTGGGACTCTGGATTCTCACACCCAGTCAAGGTGAACAAGGAGGGAGATGAGGGACAGACTGACCCACCACACTCCACTCAGGACACCTTGCAGGATGGGCGTGAAGTGACTCAGACTACGTATTCAACAAAAGGGAAAGCAGATGCAGGACTCGCCAATCAGAACTGGCTCATCAATGGTCTTTGCTTTTCAGGAGAGGACAGTGAGATTGAGGACCAGAAAGTGTGTAAGCAGACGGCTGTTGATCCTGCTGAGAGAGATACAGGAAAGGAAATGCAAAACGGCTTAGGTTTGGAGGGATATCACAGTTTTAGCAGCTCATGGGAACCCCTGCTGACAAACCATAACTCCTCAGAACCGTTGCCATCGAGCCCTCAGCAGTCAAACCCCGTGCCTTCACTTGACTCATTGATGTCAGACCTTACATCATCAGAGTCACCCCTACCAAGCCCCCAGCCAGCGCCAGCAGCCTCCACGGTCCCACAACTTGAGACCACCACATCTAAAGGCAACAGTGACAATCCTTTCTTGGCTGGTCTTGTAGTGAACATAATAGACAGTCGGCCCATAATAGGAAGGGGAATCCAGGACCCTCCAGCTGACAACGTGAGTGACTCCAGGATGCTAAGAGATGAAGTGGATGAAAGTGTAAAGAGGGACCTGGAGGGTGTTTCCAAACCGGAGGAAGTGTCTGTTGATGATGAAAGGGACTTCATTGTGACCTCTGACAGACACACAGCTCAACACCACACAGAGGAGGAGGAGGAAAAGGAGGAAGAAGAGCAGTGTTATGGCGAAGATGTAGCCGAAGGGAGGGTAAGAGACCTTGAGGATACAGGGAAGGTTGAGATGAGAACGGTTCATGATAGTGACAAGACAGGGGAAGGAAATGCCAGTGAGGAGACAGTGCAGCTGGTGGAAGGTGGATCAGTGGAGACCAGCACTGCAGGACACGAGGAGCCACGGCATGACAAGATGAAGACGCACTGGGGAGAGAAGATAGGTATTGAGAACACAGTGAGAAATAATGAAGATGTCACAGGAAAGTACAGCTCTCTGGCAGAAGATAAAATTGAGATCATGGAAGGAAAAATGGTAGTGACATTGACACACACCGAGGTTATCAATGACAACACGGCGGTACATAAAGAACATGAGATGAATGGCGACGTGAAAATGAAGGCTGAAAGTGAAGACAATGACAACGTGAAAATGAAGGCTGAAAGTGAAGACAATGGCAACGTGAAAATGAAGGCTGAAAGTGAAGACAATGGCAACGTGAAAATGAAGGCTGAAAGTGAAGACAATGGCAACGTGAAAATGAAGGCTGAAAGTGAGGAATATAATGGCGACGTGAAAATGAAGGCTGAAAGTGAGGAAGACAATGGCAACGTGAAAATGAAGGCTGAAAGTGAGGAAGACAATGGCAACGTGAAAATGAAGGCTGAAAGTGAGGAATATAATGACGACGTGAAAATGAAGGCTGAAAGTGAGGAAGACAATGACGACGTGATGAAGATGATGGAGAACAAGACGGGGATCAACATCATCATCACGGAGACAGAACATAACAGCGACACTTACGTCTTGCTGGAGAAACAAAGTGAGAAGCATTGTAACATCAGTGAAGTGGAGGAAACTGCACCAACGGACAACAAAGAGCCACAGATAATTAAGGAGGCAGAGGAGAGCACCACAACGGACACACAGAACCAGGAACAAGTAACAAAGAGGACGCCAAAGCAAAGCATCACTGTGAAGGAAGATAAACCGAGGAAAGGAAAGAGGAAGAAAGTAACTTTTGACAAAGAGGAAAGAGACAACCAGCAGAAAGAACAAGAGAAAAAAGAAAAGGAAGAGGAGGAGGAGGAGGAATTACAGAGTTCGACAAACAGTAAATTGCAGCAGAAGGAGAAGCGTGAACCACACATGAAAAGCAGCAGCGAGAGACAGCAGAAGCAGCAGGAACTAAAGAATAAAGGCAGCAAGAAGGCACAGCAGACCGACCAGGACCAGAAACAGAGCAGAAGCAGCAGTATAACAAAGCAGCAGCAGTTCCAGAGCAGCAACAGTAACAGTGAACCACAGCAGGCAGAGGAGGAGCAGCAGGAGGAGGATCTGGAGCCAGTCATGTCACGTAAGATGCGGAGGATGAAGAAAAGAGAGAAGGGTAAAAAACAAGCCAGAGTGTCAGTGTTACCCGAGGGGAGCTCAGACAAGGAGCCAGTGCCTTCAGACAGCGGCTTAACAGAACCAGAACCAGAACCACACATGAACCCTACAGAGCCAGAAGTCAGCACGAGGAAAAACAGGAAGAAAGGCAGCAAGAAGAAGGGTGCCTCGTCTGTGGTACAAGGTCGCACTGCCTCCCACCCAGCAGAAAACCGGAACCAGGAGAAAGGAGCCACACAGACCAACAAGGTGTCCACTAAAGGGCACCAAGAGGCCAGAGGACATAAGGCTGTAACACCACCAAAGAGTCAGCAGCAAACCACACCACCCACCCACCAGGAACCTCAACATTCAAGGAAACATGCCGTTGATGTTGAAGGACGCACACTCACTCCTGCTGAGAGGCCACTGCTGGGTGACGACGTGCAGATGGTATTGGACAGAGCAGGAACGGTGTCTGTTGAAGTCACTGATGGAACAGTCTACAGCAAAGAGACAGTGCAAGCTGAGGACACTCAAAGGACAGTGCAAGTTGAGGACACTGAAACGACAGTGCCAGCTGAGGACACTCAAAAGACAGTGCAAGTTGAGGACACTGAAACGACAGTGCCAGCTGAGGACACTCAAAAGACAGTGCAAGTTGAGGACACTGAAAGAACAGTGCCAGCTGAGGACACTCAAAGGACAGTGCAAGTTGAGGACACTCAAAGGACAGTGCAAGTTGAGGACACTGAAACGACAGTGCCAGCTGAGGACACTGAAACGACAGTGCCAGCTGAGGACACTCAAGAGACAGTGCAAGTTGAGGACACTCAAAAGACAGTGCCAGCTGAGGACACTCAAAGGACAGTGCAAGTTGAGGACACTCAAAGGACAGTGAAAGTTGAGGACACTGAAACGGCAGTGCCAGTTGAGGACACTCAAAAGACAGTGCAAGTTGAGGACACTGAAACGGCAGTGCCAGCTGAGGACACTCAAAAGACAGTGCCAGCTGAGGACACTGAAACGACAGTGCAAGTTGAGGACACTCAAAAGACAGTGCAAGTTGAGGACACTCAAAAGACAGTGCCAGCTGAGGACACTCAAAAGACAGTGCCAGCTGAGGACACTCAAAAGACAGTGCCAGCTGAGGACACTGAAACGACAGTGCAAGTTGAGGACACTAAAACGACAGTGCAAGTTGAGGACACTAAAACGACAGTGCAAGTTGAGGACACTCAAAAGACAGTGCAAGTTGAGGACACTCAAAGGACAGTGCAAGATGAGGACACTCAAAGGACAGTGCTAGTTGAGGACACTGAAACGACAGTGCAAGTTGAGGACACTGAAACTGCAGTGCCAGCTGAGGACACTGAAACTACAGTGCCAGCTGAGGACACTGAAACGACAGTGCAAGTTGAGGATACTGAAACTGCAGTGCCAGCTGAGGACACTGAAACGACAGTGCAAGTTGAGGATACTGAAACGACAGTGCCAGCTGAGGACACTGAAACGACAGTGCAAGTTGAGGATACTGAAACTGCAGTGCCAGCTGAGGACACTGAAACGACAGTGCAAGTTGAGGACACTGAAACTGCAGTGCCAGCTGAGGACACTGAAACTACAGTGCCAGCTGAGGACACTGAAACGACAGTGCAAGTTGAGGATACTGAAACTGCAGTGCCAGCTGAGGACACTGAAACTACAGTGCCAGCTGAGGACACTGAAACGACAGTGCAAGTTGAGGACACTCAAAGGACAGTGCAAGTTGAGGACACTGAAACGACAGTGCAAGTTGAGGACACTGTAACGACAGTGCAAGTTGAGGACACTGAAACGACAATGCAAGTTGAGGACACTCAAAAGACAGTGCAAGTTGAGGACACTCAAAGGACAGTGCAAGTTGAGGACACTGAAACGACAGTGCAAGTTGAGGACACTGAAACGACAGTGCAAGTTGAGGACACTGAAATGACAGTGCAAGTTGAGGACACTCAAAGGACAGTGCAAGTTGAGGACACTCAAAGGACAGTGCAAGTTGAGGACACTGAAACGACAGTGCAAGTTGAGGACACTCAAAGGACAGTGCCAGCTGAGGACACTCAAAGGACAGTGCCAGCTGAGGACACTCAAAAGAGAGTGCCAGCTGAGGACACTCAAAGGACAGTGCAAGTTGAGGACACTCAAAGGACAGTGCAAGTTGAGGACACTGAAACGACAGTGCAAGTTGAGGACACTGAAACTGCAGTGCAAGTTGAGGACACTCAAAGGACAGTGCAAGTTGAGGACACTCAAAGGACAGTGCAAGTTGAGGACTCTCAAAGGACAGTGCAAGTTGAGGACACTGAAACTGCAGTGCAAGTTGAGGACACTCAAAGGACAGTGCAAGTTGAGGACACTGAAACTGCAGTGCAAGTTGAGGACACTCAAAGGACAGTGCAAGTTGAGGACACTGAAACTGCAGTGCAAGTTGAGGACACTGAAATGACAGTGCAAGTTGAGGACACTGATACTGCAGTACAAGTTGAGGACACTGAAACGACAGCGCAAGTTGAGGACACTGAAAGGACAGTGCAAGTTGAGGACACTGAAATGACAGTGCAAGTTGAGGACACAAAAACTGCAGTGCAAGTTGAGGACACTGAAACGACAGCGCAAGTTGAGGACACTGAAAGGACAGTGCAAGTTGAGGACACTGAAACGACAGTGCAAGTTGAGGACACTGAAACTGCAGTGCAAGTTGAGGACACTGAAACGACAGTGCAAGTTGAGGACACTGAAACTGCAGTGCCAGCTGAGGACACTGAAACTACAGTGCCAGCTGAGGACACTGAAACGACAGTGCAAGTTGAGGACACTGAAACTGCAGTGCCAGCTGAGGACACTGAAACTACAGTGCCAGCTGAGGACACTGAAACGACAGTGCAAGTTGAGGACACTGAAACGACAGTGCAAGTTGAGGACACTGAAACGACAGTGCAAGTTGAGGACACTGAAAGTACAGTGCAAGTTGAGGACACTGAAAGTACAGTGCAAGTTGAGGACACTGAAAGTACAGTGCAAGTTGAGGACACTGAAAGTACAGTGCAAGTTGAGGACACTGAAACTACAGTGCAAGTTGAGGATACTGAAACGACAGTGCAAGTTCAGGACACTGAAAGTACAGTGTCAGCTGAAGTTCAGAGCCCAGTGTCAGCCGAGACTGAAGTGACAGTGTCCACTGCCATTGAACAGATACTGTCAGCAGAAGTGACAACGCCCATTGGAGAGACAGTCCCAGCCGAGACCACAACAGAAGCACACCTAACCACACCCAAGAAGATGAAGAAAAAGAAGAAAAACAGGAAAAGCAAAACCAAAGACGTGTTGGAGGGAGAGAGCGACAGAAACAGCCCTGAGGTGCCCACTTCCCCTTGCAAAACCCATACACACATCACCGAAACGTACACAGATTCCGCAGATACACACACAAAGACAGACGGAGGGGAGGAGACTACAGAAACAGGGAATATAAATACAGAAATCAGAGATACAGAACTCATAAACATACAGGTAACAGAGACAAAAATACAGAGTCCCACAACACCTGTAGGAGGAGGAGGAGGTGTGCCAGAGAGTGCCAACGTAGAGAAGATAAAGTGTTTTAGGGAGACAGAAGGAAACCGTTCTTTGTCTGAGTTTCAAAGCATCCTTAAAATGTTCAAAATGGTAAGTACGGACCTCGGTGTACAGAAGTCGATGTTGAAGAGGCTTTTGGATGTGGATGCGACGAAGGGAGGGAAGAAGAGGCCTAATGAAGAGAAAAGGAAGGAGGAGGGAGAGGAACAAGAAAAGAACGTGAAAAAAGGGAAAATTGAAGTAGAGGAAGATAATGAAATGAATGTTGACCAGCAGGAGGAGGTGGAAGAAGCAAAGAGGATTGATGTAACAGAAGACAAGGAAGAAACAAAAGCGACCGAAAATATAAGCGAAGAAAAAGAACAACGGGAGGAAACAGAAGAAAATCAAGGAGACATCATGATAAACCACGAGAACCAAGAAGAAGAAAAAGAAACACCAATATACGAAGACAAAAACAAAGAAGTGGAAGGAACAGAAGAAACGGAAACAGGAGAAAAACAAGAAGAAGAGGATGATTACATGAAACAAATGGAAAGTATGCAAGCCTTCAACATTCCCTTATCACACTTGGAGGCTGTAGTGAGGTGTTTGGGTGCAGTCTGGACCTCTAACTGGTGTGGGAAGGACGTGGGCGTGGCCAGGCGTGGAGGAAGCGTGTGTTATGCCCTGCAGGAGGCACTGAAGGCATTCGAGTCTTGTTATATTGAAGACAAAGCCACGCCAGCACTCCTCAACCTCAAGGTGAGAGAGAGTGAGGAAATTTACTTATTACCACAAAATTTCTAGTTATTACAAATTGTTATTATAATCAGTAAGGGAACTCAGCATGGAAGAATCTAAAAGTCCTCTAGTGTTTCTTCCTATTATGAGACAAAGTGAAGAAGGGAAGGGAGACTAAATTCTTCTTGAGCCCTGAGACGCCATCACACGGCTAACCTTCTGTAAATGGGATATATGCTAGCAGTTATATGGATAGATTATTATCATTATTTTTTTCTCTTCCTTCTCATCATTTTTTCCCATATCTCATCAACTCCATATCTTTATTCTCATTTTCCGATCTCATTAACTTATAAATTCTCCTCCTCGTCCTCCCTTAGGCGGCGCTGCAGAATTGTGGGTGTGGCACCAGCTGGAGGGCACAGGTGGATGAATGTTTGCTGTCTGTGTTAACCAGTGTACACCATAGCCTGTGTACGGTAAGACCTGTGTGTGTGTGTGTGTAAATTGTCATTATTTCCTCATCTTTTCCTCCTTTTATCTCCCCTTCTCCCCCATCACCTTCTCCCAACCTTTCCTTCCTCCCCACCAGAGTGTCGCGAATGCCCTCCCGCGCTTAGACATGACTCAAAGGGTGTCGTCTGAGGTCATGGATGTGTTCGGGGGCGTGGAGGAGTGTCGCTTCGTGTGTGAAGAGAAGGGCGTGACAGTCTCTCGCTCCAGGGGTCCCTTCCTGCTGTATGGCCTGACTGTACCGCCCCTAGGAGCGTACAGCCTGGATGGGAGTCTGCAGGTGAGAGAGAGAGAGAGAGAGTAATAGTTAATGTGTGTTATTGTTGTCACTTGTAGATGTAGTGTGTGTGTGTGTGTGTGTGAGAGAGAGAGATTCCTTTCATTTAATCTTACACTGACAAGATTTCTTTCTTCCTTCCTACCTTTCATCCTTCTCCCATGACTCTTTCTTCCCTCCTCTCCCTGTCTCCTTTCCTCCCTCTTATCCCCAATCTTTCTCTCCCTCTCTCCTTCCCCATCCTTCCCACCCACATTTTCATTTCTCTTCCCCTTCCTCCCTCCCAGGACCGGTTACTAGAGCGTTGCCGCGGACCACAGGTGAAGTGGGAGTGTCCGTTCTGCCTTGTGTCCCATACCTGTCGGTGCCACGTACACCTGGCCCGCCCTCCCAAGGTGCTAATCATCTACCTGTGTCCGTGAGTGTCTACCTGTCTACCTGTACTGATGATGGTAATATGTTCTAATGATGTGATTAACAGTGCCTTAGTAGTCGACAGTCAGTCCTTTAAGAATAAAAATACACTACTACTCTTGTATTATTGTATTCATATTTGTTCTCCTCTTCAGCCACCAAGACGCCTGGCCCCCCTCCCCTCCACCCACACCACCTTCCTCCATCACCCCCTCCCCTTCTTCCTCTCCCTCCTCTTCCCCCACCCACTCTCTATCCTCCACCCTGTCCTCTACCCCGTCCTCCTCCCCCTCCTCCAACGGGCGCAGGAAGAGGAAGAGGGGCAGGAAGGTGGTGCAGAAGACTGTCATGACGCCCCCTTTCCTGTGTGAAGATTTGGACCTGACTCAACTCCTGCTACCTCGGAGTAACAAGTGAGTATAAGGTGTGGTTAGCTCTCTCTCTCTCTCTCGCTCTCGCTCTCTCTCTCTCTTATTTTTCTCTCCATTCACATACAGCACCAAACATACTTTTTATTTATTTATTTATTTATTATTATTATTTTTTTTTACAACTACTACTATTTTCATCTCTTCTACAGGAGTGCTCACTATACCCTGGAGGCCGTTGTCAGCTGCACGAGCGTCGACATCAGTACCACACTTACCTCGGCCCCGACAGCTTACGTTAAAGAGGACTCAGGCAGCTGGTGGGGCTACAGAGGCGGTGAGGTGGCCAAGACCAGCACGGAGGAGGTGTTGCACGACTCTCAGGCACGTCTACTGTTTTACAAGGCACGGGATGTGGAGGGTGACCTGCAGTGTTAGAGGAAGAGTGTAAGAAGGCTGTGAGAGTTTGTTGTTGTTGTTGTTGTTGTGTTGAGGCCTTGTGTGTGTGTGTGTGTGTGTGTGTGTGTGTGTGTGTGTGTGTGTGTGTGTGGTAGGAATGTTGAAAGTTGTGGAATTACTTCTTGCAATCGTTATTTTTATTTTTTTATTGTTATTGTTCCCCATGTAGATTGACCCCTGAACTATTTTTTTTGGAGGTTAAGAATGAAAGGAAAATTTCTTAAGCTGAAGAGAGAGAGACAGAGAGAGTTTACATTGCCCTTTTATTTCAAATTTAAGAGAGTGAGGAAAGAGAAGAATTGAATTTCCATTACTTTTTTTTTATATTTTAAGGCCAAAGGAGTGGTATTTGTCAAGGAACCAAGTGATGTGATGTGTGTATGATTTTTTTCCCTTTAAGAGTGAATGTCCTTGAGTTGTAAGGATCAAATGCTACTTGAGTCTTGTTTGTTTGTATTCCAATGACGTGTTGAGTATAAATCATGAGTTTTTCTGAATTTGAGACAGGGACAGTATTGCATTCCTTGGTGTGTGCGCCTAGCCAATCCTAGGGACGAGTATTATTTTTGTAAGGGGAACAATGTTGTTTTTATATTCATTTAGGAATGCAGGAATAGTCTCAAAGGTATATATGTGTGTCTTTCATTTTAAGTCATCATTACAGTGAATAAGATTTGCGAGTGTTTTATGTTCGTGATTCGCAGATATATATGTACATAGTTTAAAGCGAGTGCATCTTTTTAATTGGCTGCACAGTCTTACAGGAGTGTGCTTGATTTGGAAGACAGCCTCAAAGGTGTATATTTGGCTGTATTTAAGGATGTGCACTTTGATTGTAAAGTGTGTGCGTGTGTTATCAAGGATGTGCATCCTCTAGTGTGTACAGTGTGAGTGAAGGGTTTGCATCTTATCCATTCTCAACACTACATACAGTATGAGTGAATAGTTTGCACAACTATATCTCGATTCGCAGGTTTATATATAAGCATTCCGTTTGCGAGACGAACGTATGTACCTGATATAAACATTCTTGTGATCTTACCCATAACTATTAGTATGTACGTTTATGTAACATTAAGGAAGACTGACAACTCCAGTAAGTGTCACACGTGTACATATTCATGATAAGTGGAATGGAAGCGGCCCGAGTGTGTAGTGGCAGCGGACTCAACTCATAACCGAGAGGTCCTGAGTTTGAGTCCCAGGTCAGGTGGAGACAAAATGGGCTGGTCTTCTTGAACGGTGTAGCTTTTGTTCACCAGCATACAGTAGGTACAGGATGTAAGCAAGGAGCTGTGACCTTGCAGGCGCGGCAAGAACAGAGATCCTGCTCTCCTGTGTGTGCGTGTGTTGTGTGCTTACTCTAAGACCAAAAATGGTCTATGCCACACTCTGAAGTGTAAAACAGGCGTGGATTATTATTATCATTGTAATCATTATTATTTACTTTTTATGAATGAATCTGAAAATATATGTTCTCAGCTTTGATTAAGATCAAGAATTTTACACTTAACATTTTTTTGGTGTGTTCACAAAAATATTGTTCATATTTTTTTCTTTGGTTTATAAAAGAAAATTATAGATTTATTGAAGATTATTCCATGATCTATTTTTTAAGGAATTATTTTCAAGTTTAATTTCAATTACAGCCTTAAAAAATACTTTATATATATATATATATATATATATATATATATATATATATATATATATATATATATATATATATATATATATCTGTGTGTGTGTGAGTGAGTGAGTGTGTATCCGCGTGGTGCAGACTGTGTTGCACGCTGCTCAAGGTGATTCCTTCACTGGTGTATCAAGGTGACTCATGCTGTATGCTGTGATCGTTCAGGTGACTGTGCACATGTGCGTGTATGTGTGTGTTTGTATACCTCAATGCACACACATACACATACACGAGGTAGACGCTCATGTATATATACGTATATGTAAACTAAAAGGATGTCTATCCTATGATAATGTTTGCCCGTCAAAAGCAAATTCAACTTTTACCCAATAAATTAAATTGATTTGTCTATGTTACATTTTTTTTATATAGATCCTTCCTCTCTCTCTCTCTCTCTCTCTCTCTCTCTCTCTCTCTCTCTCTCTCTCTCTCTCTCTCTCTCTCTCTCTCTCTCTCTCTCTCTCTCTCTCTCTCTCTCTCTCTCTCTCTCTCTCTCTCTCTCTCTCTCTTTTCCAAAGTTGCGCTGCGTTGGGATGGAATTCTGATCGTCTTTTGTTTATATACATTTTTCAAACACTGCGCAGTCCAACTTTGTCGCCACAACTATTTTCTTGCAATCTAGAAAAAAGTAACTATATTATGATTGTATTATTTTAGTTTTACGTTACAAGTAAATAGATTTCTTACGTGACATATTTGCTTATCCCTTGAGAGAGAGAGAGAGAGAGAGAGAGAGAGAGAGAGAGAGAGAGAGACATTCTGTAAAGCTGAACGTCTTAACCAATTAGTCATGATCTTTGTCTTTATTGAATGACTGACCTTTCTGCTTGAATATTAGTTAGCTGAAATAATAGAAGAGTAGCAAGGTGGAGAGAGAAAGTGAAGGAAAGGTTTTGTAATTGTAGTAGTAATGATAATGATAATAAAAAAAATTAACAAAAGTACAACATAAGATTGAGAAGTAGAATTAATAGAAGAAGGCAGGAGTAAGTCAACAAAACATTCCATCACAGACATTAACAATACTTTTACTTTATTTATATATTCCACTTTGGCTTAAAAAAAATCAAATCATGTAACACTTAATGAAAAGAAACGTTCCACTGTAACAATATTAATACATTTTTCTTCTGTTTTCTTAAAGGCTGGCAAAACTATTCTAATCCTTGTTCATCCTAAAATAAACATAACTTTGTATTTTCACCATAAACTCGTAGACAAAACAGAGTATCGTCAATCATGGATAAAAATAATTCTTAACAATTCATTTGCCTTAATATTATTGATTCCTTATCTTAAATTTAGCTGCAATTATTATTTTGTCTGAATTATATGAACCCTGAAGCCAAGCAGACGAAGCTTCGGACACACGCAACACGCATCTCAACCTTCACCTTGGTCTTACATCATTACAAACTGAATCAAAACATTGCCTTCTTAATTAAAACCTAAGAAAAAAAAAACACTGTCAACACTAAAAACACACAAGAAATACATCTATTCATATACAAAAAACAATCAATTCGAACATTTTTTTTTTTCCCGCCAAAACTCAACACAGACGATGGAAGCTCAACTGATTTTCCCTCAGTCTGCCTCACGCCTTCACTGCTGCTGGGTGTAGGCGGTGTAGCCGTCCTGCCGTGGGGGTGACACATGGTTGTACTTCTGGCTGTAAGGTACTGGGGGCGGAGGACCTGTAGGACGCCATGGCTGGGGGGCCTGAAAGGGGAGGGGAAAGTTCAATTATATATATATTTTTTGTATAATGCTGTTGGGATTATCAATTCAATTACCTTTTTATTTATTTATTTATATATTTATTTATTTATCTTTCATTCAGTCTTTTATCTATCTACTTATTTATTGATTTATCTTTTTATCTACTTGTTCTCACCTGTCTGACGGGGTATTTCTGTTGTTGTTGTTGTTGTTGTTGTCCTTTGTTGAGTCTGTCCAGCTCCTGCCGCAGCTCAGCGATGGTGTGCTGACTGGCTGCATCCCGCTGCTCATGTTCCTTGTCCTTCTCCTGCTGCTGAGTCTGTTTGGAGGAGGAGGAGGAGGGAATGAAGGATTAGATAAAGGAACAATAGTGGGTCTTAGGTATATATTTTTTATTTTCTATTCCTTATTTATCATATTTTTTCTAGTTTATCTGTCTTCTCTGCGTTTATTGAATTTATTTTTAGTTTCTACTTTTTTTTTCTCATATCTATCAATGCATCTTTTTTCATATTATTTCAATTCAGAACAAAAACAAAAGAGAAAACATCGATGAATATAAATACGAAAGATGTAAGGACTATTGTTTACATCGTGACGTCACAACAAGTGCTTCTTCAAGGCTGCCTATTAGAGTGTCAGTGTCCCTGGTGTAGTGGAGGAGGGAGGACGTGTGTGCCTGCGTGATTACTTGACTTATTATTCGTTAATTTACGGGAAGAAAAACAAGAATAAGGAAATATGAGAGAGGACCAGTTTTTCAAAGGTAAATGATTTGGTATTTTATTGAATTTGTTTGAGTTTATGAAGGGAAGAGGAGGAGGAGGAGGATAACAGGAACAGAAGGGAAGGGGGGTTAGGTAGTTGTGTAGAGAGAGAGAGAGAGAGAGAGAGAGAGAGAGAGAGAGAGAGAGAGAGAGAGAGAGATAGTACACTTACCTGCCATGAGTAGAAGTTAGCATAGTTTTTCTTGAGTTCGTCTGACAACTGATCCACTTTCCGGTTCAAAGCTTCGATGATCAGCTGGTTCGCATACTCCTTCTCTCGGAACTCCTTTATCTGCTGCTGCTCTTCTGCTGTCTCTTCTGCTGCCTGTGTGTGTGTGTGTGGTAGGACAGTGGAAAATACGAGTTGTTATTATTTCACTCGAAGCATGCATTTAGAGCCTAGCGAGTGGTTTGTAACAAGCCCGCTGATTGGCTGGCCGTCTCTCTTTTATCCAGACCCGTGAGCGAGCATTATGAGTGGATGCCTATCACGCTTATTTTATCTATAATATGCTTACAAAATTATGTAAAGGAGGGTTTTTTTCTATATGGTGATATGGTTTATTTAAATAGTCCTCCATAATGCACGCTTCCAATGAACGGTGTATATATGAACTTGTTGCTACTATTACTACTACTACTGTTAATGTTGGTGTCGTCCTTACCTGAGAGAGTCCCTTCCTTTGCGCCTCCTCCAGCTGCTCCGTTACGTTATTGATCTTCTCCAGCTGTTGTCTCTAATGATAATAATAGTAAAAATAATAATAATAATACCAGCATTAATAACCCTTCCCTTCAACCACATTTCGCCCCTCCTTTCCCCTCATCCACACACCTGCACACTGAGGGACGCCTGCTCGCTGTCTGCCATCTTCTGCGTGAGGTGCTGCAGGCGGTTCTCTAACGCCTTGATGGTTTGTTTCTGAGCGGAGTCACGCTTCTGTAGGGCGACCACCGTGCCTCCTCGCTCGTACTGGGTGGGAGGAGAGAGATAATTTCATAGTAAAACATATAAATCAAGACCACACAAACTCTAGCGTCCAAACTTAAGTGATCTGTTTTTTATCTTAGAGTAGAGAAAATGTTAAATAAAAAACACAATAGAAAAGTTTAGTAACAATGTCATTAGTAAAGAAGAATTAAGTGCAGTCATCATAGCTTTACACCGTTACTACAACAACAACAACAACAACAACAACAACAACAACAACAACAACAGCAACAACAACAATAATAGGTACCTGGGTGAGGGAGTTCTTCTGCATCTCCTCCAGCTTGGCAGAAAGTCTCTCCACCTCCCCCCTCAGCTCCTGTGCCATCCTCTGTCCCTCCACCTCCTTCTGCTCCTGCTCCCGCGACTTCTGCTGGAGTTGACCCTGTGTGGTGCAGAGAGAGAGAAAAAAAAACTCGTTCTTTAAATGAAAATGACTCGACTATAATGAAAATAAAAATGATACTATGAATGTAATATCAATAAAACTAATAATGATGATAGCAGCAATAACAGCAGCAATAACAGCAGCACTCGCCTGGTACCACACAATGCTGTCCTGCTGTTCCTTTACCCTCCTCGTCAGCTGTTCCGCCTCGTGAGACAGACTAGCGATCGTCACTTGTTTGGTGTCGTTCCCTTCAATCAGCTCTTCGATCCTGGACTGTTGTTGCTTCTGATAAATAGATAGATAGATAGCGGGATAAAGAGATAGATTGACAGATAGATAATTAGATAGATAAATACACACACACACACACACACACACACACACACACACACACACACACACACACACACACACACACATACACACACACACACACACACACACATACATGGAAGGTGAGGGTCTTGGTATCATGGTCGGTTATATTCTGTTGCAGCTGCTGTACTTTGGCGTTGAGTGAGGCAATAGTCAGCTGGCTCTCCGTCTCCTTCTCCTGCATCTCCCTTACGTGCCGCTCAGCCTCCTGTAGCATCGGGGACACGAAGGGAAATTAAAGGTGGGGTGTCAGACTACATGTTGGGGGAAGGGCAGGGGAAGGGGGTGCCAGTGAGGGGAAGGGGAGGGAGGTATAGGTTAGTAAGGGGATGGTACAGTGAGGGGAAAGGGTGTGGTATAAGGGGGGGAAGGGATGAGGTGACTGGGTGCGTGTGTATTAAAGTGAGTGTCTGGTAGTCTGGAGGAGGAGGAGGAGGAGGTTAGATGAGAGGGAAAGTATGGGAGAGGATGTGCCCAGGGAAAGAAAAGAGGAAGCTAAACAGAAAGGGATAGGAAAGGACGGTGAGGGAGGTGAGGAAGGGGAATGCTACTACTACTACTACTGCTCAAAAGACACAATTTTAACTTGCAAAATGTACCATTGTTAAAGTAGTAAATTGCATTATGAATTTAATAGATTCCAGTTTCGATGAATAAAAAAGCAGATGACAGAAAACTTGAAGAATTAATAGGTAACTTTGGAAAACGAAAAAATACGGTTGTTAATTTAGTATTTCATTTTCTTCTAAGATATAAAACTTGCTCATAAGATAAACAGTAATAGTAGTAGTAGTAGTAGTAGTAGTAGTAGTAGTAGTAGTAGTAGTAATAATAGTAATAATAATAGTAGTAATTATCTATATTACTTTTAGATGTTAGTATCATTAGTAGACATATAAACTAAATAACCTCTTGTTGTTGTTTTTTTTCTCCCTTCAAACCAGTGAGTGTGTACCTGCGTGTTGCCGGAGGTGGTCTCAGCCTCACGCAGACGGTCTGACAACAGGGATATCGTCTCGCTCTTCTTCTCGTTCTGGCCCCGCAGGTCTGATATCTTCTTCTCCAGTTGTTCCTGCAGAAGTAGAAGTAGTGGTGGTGGTGGTGGTGTGTGTGTCGTTGTTATTATTATTGTTTTGTATGTATTTATTTGGTAGGTGGTTATATTTTTCTCCTCCTCCTCCTCCTCCTCCTCCTCCTCCTCCTCCTCCTCCTCCTCCTCACCTGTATAATGAGTGCGTTCTCCCTCGTGTCATCCATGATACAAGTCAAATGGTCCACCTCCTCCCGCATTGAGTTGACGGTGGCGGCAGCAGCGAGTCCCTCATCAACCTGCTTCAGTGCCTGCTTCAGCGTCATCTGCAGGAGTGGAGGGAGTGGAAAGAAGCGTCCTCTCTCTCTCTCTCTCTCTCTCTCTCTCTCTCTCTCTCTCTCTCTCTCTCTCTCTCTCTCTCTCTCTCTCTCTCTCTCTCTCTCTCTCTCTCTCTCTCTCTCTCTCTCTCTCTCTCTCTCTCTCTCTCTCTCTCTCTCTCTCTCTCTCTCTCTCTCTCTCTCCTCTCTCTCTCTCTCTCTCTCTCTCTCTCTCTCTCTTCGGCAGTACTCACACTCTATTATCACAATCATATTTTCTCTCCTCCTCCTCCTCTCCTCCTCTCCTCCTCCTCCTCCTCCTCCTCCTCCTCCTCCTCCTCCTCCTCCTCCTCCTCTCTACAGCTTTCCTCCTCCTATTACTCTTCTTACTCCTTCTCCTCCTGCTATTCTCCTCCTCCTCCTCGTCCTCGTCCTCACCTCCTTCTGCTCCAGCCTCTCCTCTCTAATCTTGGCCTCCACAGACAGCCTCTCCACTTTCTTGGTGAGCGCCTCGATGGTCTGTTGGCTGAGGGCGTCACGCTCACGAAGGGCGTCGATGTCCTTCCGTGCCTGCGACAGAAGCTCCTGCACCTCCTCCTCCCTCCTAGCGGTGGCGTTCTGAAAAGAGCAGCAAATAATGTGTGTGTGTGTGTGTGTGTGTGTGTGTGTGTGTGTGTGTGTGTGTGTGTGGTTGTTTGGCCTTCTCCTCTCTCCTCCTCCTCCTCCTCCTCCTCCTCCTTATTGTGTTGTCGTTTTGTCTTTGTTATGTAGATACTATATTAGTCGAGTATAGCCACACGGAAAGCCTCGTTAGCTCCAGTAGGACTGTTGCTGTCTGTTTCTTCCTTTGTACTCCTTTGTACTCACCCTGGCAGCCTCTTGGTCCTGCTGGTGGAGCGCAATGACTCTCTGCTGCCCCTCCGTCGCCTCCGTCAGCTGCTGCCTCAGTGTGTCCATCACGTAACGTAGCTCCGACACCTGCTCCTCCGCCTGCGTCTGACGGGAGGAGGACGAGGTGAGGGGAAGGGATGGAATGCAAGGGGAAAGTAGCAGGAGGAGGAGGAAGAAGATGACGGGAGGAAAGAAAAGGGGATGAGTAGGAGGGAAGGGGAAGAGAGAGATGGAAATAGCAGAAGTAGGATAGATAACCTCACACCTTAATAATGATGATAATAATAAAGCTAATGCTAATGATGATGATGATGATGATGATGCTGATGATGATGATGCTTACTTTCTCCTGCTCTGCCTGACTGAGCAGTGTCTTCACTTTGGAAAGTTCCTCGCGCTTAAACTCCAACTCCTCCTCTTGTTGCACCTGTAGAGGCAAGGTTAGTAGTAGTAGTAGTAGTAGTAGTAGTAGTAGTAGTAGTAATAATAGTAGAAGTAGAATTAGTAGCAGTAATTATAATATTTTAAAAAGTTGAGGTAGTAAATCATTCTTCTCTCTCTCTCTCTCTCTCTCTCTCTCTCTCTCTCTCTCTCTCTCTCTCTCTCTCTCTCTCTCTCTCTCTCTCTCTCTCTCTCTCTCTCTCTCTCTCTCTCTCTCTCTCTCTCTCTCTCTCTCTCACCTTGATTTCCATGAGGTCCTCCACCTGCCCCCGGGATCCCCCTGCCCTGGGATGACGACTGGTGTTTCCTCCGAGGCTCCACGTGCGTCGGCGGGTGTCTCGTCCCTGACCCAACAAAGCAATCATGTCAAATTTGTCTTGGGAGCAAAATCGTTTAATTTGAAATGGAATACACACCCGAGATACCATCAAAGAAAACAGAACTTTTTCATATAGACATAAACAATGGTGATTATTTGTCATTCATGCATTCAATTGTCTATTACTTTGTAGTTGAAATTAGAAAAAGACACAAATATCAAATATCAATATCTTTTAGTCGTCATTTCGACAGGCATGCAAGGTATACAATCATCCAGTCTGGCCGCAAAATGTCAACCAAGCCTGTCCCCTTACCACCGTGTATATGATATCCCGTTACAACCCCACGTACCCTTCTCTCCATGGAGCTATGCCTCGGGGAGTCTGGTGGGGAGAGGGACGGCATGGATCCCCGGGAATCATCGGGAGTTCGACCAAGACTAGCAGGGAGGGGAAGCAGGCTGACGTTGGGGCTTGTCCTCGCGTCCTGTGTCTGTGTCTGTCAGGTCCTGCTGGCGGTGCGGGACAGAGGAGGGATTCGGGTTACAGAGGAGGGGCCTGGCGAGTCGTTGTGTCGTCTGTGTGAGCTGGCGTCACGTCCGTTGGTTTCACCCGGTCACGACTACTGTCACGCATGCTTTTCCGAGCCTTGGGGCCGCCGAACTGTAAATAATGTGGCAGTAGTTTTAGTCATTTGCTCTAGGAATGTTTGTTGTTGTTGTTGTTAT
>JAXIVD010006573.1:20000-23392 GCA_036785275.1 Cancer borealis | reverse complement strand
GTAGGTTAATTTATTATGAGGTATGAATTTCTTTTATTGAGATATACGTACTTATGTCACTTACTAGGTTGAACCATTCATATGTGAATTGACAAGCTTGTTTTGTTTTTTTACACACCAATCTAAGCTTGTCCCAAATTTTGTTGGAAGTTGTGTTTAGACAAGGCTTTCCCCGCAGGCTTGAAGCCATCATGACAAACACAACATGATACCAGAGTATGTTCTGGGAGAGTTTGTGTTCATGATGCATCTGTGACTGTACACCCATTAACCTAAAAAGTGATGGGTAGGATGCAAACACCCTATCCAGTTCTTTGGATTGTTCTCTTATGCACTGTTGTTTTGTTTATCAGTTAGCTGCACTTTGAGCACTCCGGCATGTTCTGGTGTGCCACCCAAGACAATCTCAAGACAGTCTCAAGATTGGCAGACTTGTGTAATGAAAACACAGCTTGTGTCCTCATAGTGAAGGATTGGGGTCTGTATTTGAGTTGCCAACCATTATGAAATCATCATTTTCAGTTCTTTGTGACAGTTCCCCTTCATCATTGTTATGTTTACCAAGATCATCTGTTCAGATCAGCACATCAGGTACTCATGTTTTGCTGCACCACCCATGACGAGCTGTCAGTGTGACAAAAATAAAAGGAGAGTCGAAATGGACATTGATGAATCAGGGTTTATATCTTAGTTGGCAAGCATTCCTATAAATAGTTAGACGTACCACAAAAGGACAGTCAAGATGTGTACTATAGAGTCGTGAGGGAAATTGCTAAGCCCCATTACCAGTCACATTTGATTTTGTTGCTGAGATGGTGGAATATGAATTAAATGAATTGTATAGTATGGGAATCTTGTATATTGGATTTAAATGTTACTTATTACTTTCAAACCAAATTTGTAATGGTGATAGATATTAACAAAATGTTATTGAGATGGTGGGAATTATGAGCTGAATGAATTGTGTGATTGAATTGTGTTGTTGTAGAATTGGTAAAGAAGGGTACCATTGGATGATGAAAGGATATCCAGAAGACAGATGTAGACAGGCTGCTCAAAAAATTGTGCAGAAGTGAAGGGATATAAAAGAGGGAAAATTTGTTTTGTGGTATTTGTGGTATAAGAATGGAACAGTATGGAAGTAACTAATGTGGGATGGTATAGTATGACACTTAAGGAAAAATATTGTATGAATGGGCAATCTTGGGGCAGTTCTGTAATGACCATCATTTGTGGGAAGGCTCCCAGAGTTGGCAAAAAATAAAAAGATAATGATGTTAGTGAATACAAAATTACATTCGTAGGTATTCTATTTTGTGTTGTGTTTCTGTGGTGCCACATTGTCATTAAACAATAGCTATATCCAGAAGCATAATGTGGTCTCTTTGCAGGTGTTGATGGCCTTCACCCAAACCCTACACCTGTTACGGCCCAGCAAGTGTCCTGGGTTTGCCTACGCATGGCTGGAGATTGTCAGTCATAGGGTATTTATTGGTCGCATGTTGGCCATCACTCCACAGCAAAAGGGATGGTCAATGTACTCAATGTTGCTAGCAGATCTGTTCAAGTTTTTAGCTCCCTTCTTAAGAAATGCAGAGCTAGCAAAACCACTTACAATGCTGTACAAGGTAAGATTAACTATTAGAATTAGGGCTAAATTATATTATTGGATATTTTAGATATTTTAGAAGTATTTGATTTTGAAAATGATATTAATCAGCCTTTCACTTTCCAGGGTACCCTGCGTGTGCTGCTGGTGCTGTTGCATGACTTTCCAGAATTCTTATGTGAATACCACTATGGTTTCTGTGATGTCATCCCTCCAAACTGCATTCAGATGCGCAACCTTATCCTATCTGCATTTCCCAGAAATATGCGCCTTCCTGATCCCTTCACACCTAACCTCAAAGTTGACATGTTACCAGAGATCACAGTGTCTCCAAAAATCCATACTACTGTGGCAAACCTGATCCAACCGCCAGACTTCAAGAAAAATTTGGATTCCTACCTAAAGAACAGGACACCAGTCACATTTCTCTCTGACATGAGAACCTATTTGCAGGTATTTTATAATTATTAGAATCCATGTGACGGTGTTCATTGTTATGCATTTAAAACATTTATACTAACAATTGTATTATTTTTTCCCAATATATTGTTATTAATCACAAGAATTTATATGTATTTGTTCTATCATACTTTTTTCCACTTACAGCAGGTATCCAGTGAGCCAGGAATGCGGTACAACATGTCAGTGATGAATGCTCTGGTGTTGTACGTTGGCATGCAGGCCATTGCACAGATCCACAGCAAGGGACTCACTCCTTCCATGTCCACCATTGCACACTCCGCCCACATGGACATATTTCAGAATCTTGGTGTTGATTTGGACACTGAAGGCAAGTCATGTCTGATAGGATGACCTTGTATTGTGTATGAATGAATAACTTGGTGCATTATGAATTTTTTGTGGCTTTCATTATAGTGTTTTTTTGGTATGTAATTATCTATACACCTGGCTTATATCCTCTTTTACAGTAGGTCAGTAGTAAATTTATTTGCCTTGTGGTGGGCTCTCCATGAATACTACCGCAATATTCCATGTGAGTCGCAAAAGGCAACTAAAATGGACAGAGTGAGGGGTCATGGAAACCTCTTTTCTCTGTATTCTCTACTACAAAATACAGGGTGGAGAGGAGAGGAGAGTAAATTCTCCCTGAACTCTAAATGCCTTGTATTGGCTACCAACTTTTAAAGGGGATATAAACTAAGTATATGGATGGATGGATAAAGAAAGATAGATATAGAGAGATAGTTTCTTGACACTCCTTGTTCATTACAGGCCGTTACTTGTTCCTGAATGCCATTGCCAATCAGCTGCGCTACCCAAACAGTCATACTCACTACTTCAGCTGCACTCTTCTTCACCTCTTTGCTGAGGCTAACACAGAAGCTATCCAGGAACAGATCACCCGGGTCTTGCTGGAGCGGCTGATAGTGAACCGGCCTCACCCATGGGGACTCCTCATCACCTTCATTGAACTCATCAAGAATCCTTCATTTAAGTTCTGGAGCCACGAGTTTGTAAAGTGTGCTCCAGAGATTGAAAAGTAAGTGTTTCTGAAAATTTTCCTCTGTATTACTTTTGTTTACATTTTGTCTTTATATCTGCATGTGGGCATGTGTGCAATGGGTATGTTTAATTGAAAGTCAATAGAAATCAAGAGGTTGGATTTTGTAAAACAGCATTACTTATTAACTAATATAGCAAGAAAATAAGAACATGAAATTTTGACACATGAATTTTTTAGTTAAGACGTCATACATATAAGGCAGTTAAATTCCTGATATAGTAATGGTACTTACATACACAGTGTCAGATGCTCTAGGAT
>JAXIVD010006573.1:12500-15000 GCA_036785275.1 Cancer borealis | reverse complement strand
GGTCGCACGACCCGACAGATCTGACTTGGTCGTTGTTGATGCGCAATCCTAAGCTGAAGTTATGCTTACCCTCAAAGATCTTGATAGGAAGCCTTGCCCATCCCTATATACGCAACTGAACACTCGCACTGGTACTGTTCTCATATCCTATGAAATCTGCCCAGTGGGCATCAGTTGGCCCGACTTCTAATCTCTGAACTGATTTTAGAAGAGTCTCATTGCTCATGTGTCCTGCTTTACCGTTAATTAGTGGCCGCTGCAAGTAATCGGCAAATATTGCAAAAAATACATTCAAAGGACAAGATTTTCCAGACAGTGTATACATAGGTGGGGCCTTCTGTAAAGTTAAACCTTACATTCCTCCCCTGTCAGTGCCAAAACTGCTGGATGTTTGGACATCCAACAAAATACTGTAGATCCACTGGATGTTGCCCTCTGTGCACATATCTGGTCCCATACAAACTGACCCTTAACAAAATTAGTTTGTGCAAACTGCACCCAAGAATATAATGTCTTCTTCCGAAACTGTCTGTACAAATTTGAATCGGTGGTTGCTGCTGTCCACTTCAAACATGGCCTAACACAAAAAGAAGCTAAACAAAAAGCCAGTTTTAGTGGCTTTCAACAGGTTCCTCACTCAGTGCATCTCCAGACTCCACTAACACCACTCACACCACACCTAGCACTACCTTTTTCTCTACTACATACCATCTTCCTTCCTCCAGTCATACCTCCTCTCCCAGTTTTCTAGTTCCTTCATCTAAATACAATTAACTCCATTGCTCTTCTTCCGCTTCCACTTCTCACCCTCCCCCCACACCCCCAGCTGTAGTTACTTCAGTATCGGTAACTAATCATTTTTCTTTACTAAACCTTGACACCCCAACCTCTACTTCAACTTCAAACCTTGCTCTGAGTGCTCTCCTCCCACGTCGTATTCGTAGTTTCGTACCAGTGCTGCCATGTCCTATTGTCAGAATTACCTTGGATTCGCCCTTAAATTATCTTTTTTACCTCAATATTACCCTGGATTTTCTAATGTTCATATATATCTACGAAAAACAATATATATATATATATATATATATATATATATATATATATATATATATATATATATATATATATATATATATATATATATATATACATAGATGACGTACTTACATTTGTACATTTGTTTTCGCTTTCTCTTTCTGTCTCACACACACACACACACTCTCTCTCTCTCTCTCTCTCTCTCTCTCTCTCTCTCTCTCTCTCTCTCTCTGTGCTCATACGACACTGCGTGTCGTCACAAATCAATACTTGTGACCAATATGGAAACAAAACAGTGATGTTTGCTTGCCTATAACAAGCATGGATAATTCATAAATATTTGACGCCATGTTTATGGTTCGCCGCTTACTGGCAGCCTCCCAAACATACATATTCATGGCGCCTCGCGAAGAATTGCAGTCTGCACTCAAAGACGTTAAATAAATTGATAAGAAAGAGCCTTCATCAGACAACTACATACATTAAGACGGAACGCAGAGATTTACAATAGGATGCAAAATACAATGGGATGTTTGGGTATCAGACGTGAATGTAATATAAGAATGATGTTACTTGGAATGATGTTGCCGTAGAGTTTTTCCCCTCTAATGATGGACACTAGTGAAGGAGGTGGACAACTTTTCTCCGCCTCCTTAATTATACTCTGAGTAGATGTAGGTGTGCATGTAATACTTTCTTCGTCATGTTTACAACTTCACACTATATTACTGTCCCTGAGTAAGTGTGCATTAAAGGTTATGAACTAAGAGACGCTACATGATATTAAGATTTACCGCGAGTATGCAGTAGTTGGCGATACTCTGGGTGGTCTTGTCTCGGTCTGGCAGAGAAAGGACCGATATGAACCCTTGTAACAATCTTCTAAGGGAGAGATTGGAGAACCACATGTTAAAGTGTATGAATGCAGGGAGAGAGAGAAAGAGAGAGTGGTAATAAGAGTGATAGTAATAGTAGTAGTAGTGGTGATAGGAGTTGCAATAGTAATAGTGCGGATGGCACACGCCTGCCAGACTGTCAACTCGGCCGCAGGAACTTATGGCGGTACGACAATTTAAGATGACGTCGCTGCCGGGCAGGCGGGCTCACAGGTGAACCAGGCAGTCACTTCCTGGCTGTCGTGACGCTAACACGCCTGTACCGCCGCCTCACCTGCACTTCTAGCCGCGTGTTGTGAGAACGGAACCCCCGCGTTCTTGTCACTTTGTAACTTTACTTGTGCTAAGCTGTGTGTGTGGTGCCCCTGGACTCTGTAACCTCCATTGTGCTAAGTTACCCGCCATGTTGATCTTGTGAGTGGCGCGAGACACTGCTGGACATCTGACCCAGCTTGACCCAGGATGATGAACACAGGTGAGATACCCACCCAGCCCAGCCTCAGGTCCTTATTCTACATCGAAGGTAACTTATAGCAAAGATAGTTGGTGTTAGAATGTGTCGTTTA